>VZSF01003238.1:10494-37869 GCA_013398295.1 Chionis minor | reverse complement strand
CCCCCACGTGTATTTTTGGCTCTGCCTGTCTCATCCTGCTGTGTAACTTCCGATGACTTGCTGTCATCTGTTAACAATTTGCAAGGATCTGTTTCATGTCAAGGCATGTGGAAACAAAATCAGGAAAACAGTCTTCCTCAAAACCGACTCGCTCCATCGGCAGCCAGAATGTCCTCGTGTAGCTGAAGTAAGATAGTTCAGAAAACAATCACTGGCAGATAGACTGAAAAGCACTAATTTGCTGGTGTAATGTAAGTATACCTGTAATGAGAGCTATAGCTGTCATTAAAGTATCTAATGACATAGAAGAGGGATTTCCTTCCCCTGGAAATGCTGGCGGCTTGTTATCCTAGAAGTTCAAGAATTTCTGGAGTCAGGACAAAGATTTTTATTAACAGCACAGAGGTGTCACAGAGAGTCTGAATGGCAGGTTGTAAGTGTATAACTGTTGTGATCTGGACAGCCATTAAAATTTAGTCTCATAATGTAAAGCTGTTACTGGTTCGCTGCCAATACTTAGGATAGATGTTTTTTTCCATGAAAGTAATGGTTGGACAACATGACAGTCTCCGGATATTTTAATCACTTGTTGAGTAAATAATACAGAAGAGGTCATTACAGAAATTTCTGAGAGACCTCTGCTTTCTGCTAATGTATGAGGCCTCCAAGTGTCCAAAAAGATAATGCTGTTTTCTAAATTTCTGTTGGTTCATAAATCTCCCAGGTATTTTCACACAGGCTGTGTAACCTCTGTTCAACTTACTGTCTTTTCCTATTAGCTGTATTTTGACTTGTCTAAATCTGTGATGAGTGCCTTTTATAGAATTAAAGCAGGACTCTTTCATTACAGACTATAAATAAATCTCAAAAGAAAGTGTGAGAAGACAGAAGTGTTTTATGAACAACTAAAATACTGTATTTGATCATTACCAACTTGTATCTGTGTAACCCTGTAATAGAGTATTGCCATTGCTCATAATACGCCATAAGCCTTGTCCTGAGTTTCCAGCTGCTAGTAAGAAAGTTAACTCTATCCCTATGAAAACCAGGACACTGTGACAGCAGTTGCTCCAGTTGATGAGTTCTCTATGGCTCATTTATTTTTCTTTTTTATCTTGGCATGGTATGATTGAGGTTTTAAATAGGTAATAGTAACATGCAGTTATGCTGTGTAGAATGATATTTATGACTCTACCATGACGAGGTGATGCAGAAGAACACAGGTCTGGTACAATATCAGAGAGAATTGAGAAGCGGAGACGTGGGACGCAGAGTACATAGGCTGAAAAGAGGTGGAGCAGAAGGCTGGCTACTGGAGACCTCACAGCTACAAACAATTCACCAGTGGCCAGTTAGGGAAATGCAGACCTGGAGCTGGACAGAACTGTTTTTAGGGTGAGCAAAGAAGACCAAGGAACTATCTAATAATGTATGTGGAAGGCACTGTATATAGTAAACTAATGGGGAGCTGCAGACTAGTAAAGAAAAAGCAAAGTATAGAAGTGTGTTAGCAAGCATACAAAAATAACTCCAAGTGGACCCTAGAGAGAGGAAGAAGAAACTGTCAACATGAACATCGTATTCCTCACAGTGGAGGACTGCAGAGAGTGATGACTCACTGTAACACCCGCCCTCGCACCCGAATGACACCACTGACCTTGGGGTCTGGGGAACGAGGGGAGAAGGGTGAACACAACACAGGGAGAATGTTAGAAACTCAGATGTGTATGTGGAACAATTTTAACTATATAGTAATCATCATCATCATCACCATCATCATCAGTAATAATACCGTTATTATTATTATTATTTAAACTTTTCAGCACAGACACATCCTTTATCATTTTGTAATAGTTGCATCTGGATTAATAATTCTTGAATGAGGCTGTTAAGATTTCAATTACGCTAACAATAAATTTTTTACTTTATAAATAATGTGTTTCATTGTTGTTGTAAATAAGGTTTTGAGTGTAACAAGTTTGTTGTTCAGACAGTAAAGTTCTGTCTAAAGAACATACATTTCCTATGAAACTTGTGGGACTACCTCTGTTAAAGATAAGTGTTAACTTGCCATACTCAGCATCTCGGAGGAATAATGCGTTAGACTGTTTAATAAAGGTAGGAATGACACAGCAAAAGTGATGCTGTTATATCCCTCTTTGCAAAGCGTAAGACATTATTTAGATCTAGATAATCGCAGCCGTACATGTTTGGTTTGTAAAACATCATTCATTTGCTACTTTATAGGGCAAACGCTTAAAGCCAACAATGTTCCACTCCACATATTTCAACCACAAAAGAGAAATTTGGCCCTCAAATGTTTTTGATGATACACATTTTTGAGGGAGAGTTTGCAAACTATATTGTGTACGTATTCTAGACTTGTTTTGGTTAAGAACTTGATGCCTTTTTTAAAAAACATGATTAATGGGGCATCACATTGTTGAAAAACACAACACCGAAACCTAATGCAGGTTGGGATCCAGATCTCTAGTCCAGCCGGTGGCGCAAAGCAGGGTCAGAGTGGGTTGCTCAGGGCTTTATCCAGTTGGGTCTTCAACACCTTGAGGGGCTGAGCGCACTACTGGTTTAGCTCCACCACCTGACTCCATGAGTCCTGCCACACACCTTTGTAAGGAGTCTGGCCCTGCCTTCTCAGCAACCCCCCCGCAGGCGTCTCCCAGACGTTTTGAGCAGCGGCGCTGCCTCGCCGGTCAGTCCCCAGCCTGTGCCGCTGCAAGCAGCTAGTGCATCTGGGACCATGTCAGAAGCCCTACCAAAGTCAGTGTAATACTATAACTTCCTTCTCATGTCAGGAATGATTTTGGTATACAATAGAACACTCGGGAAACAGTTACCTGACACTACTAAAGGAATTCTGTATCAAACTCAAAAGAAAGGCTTCAGACCTCCAAGGAGAAGACATGACAGGAACTCTTTTGACAAAAAAACCTTTTAAGTCTTAACAAGCCTCTTTAAAAATTTCTTATGCTTGGAAAAATGCTGAGAAATCTAAAAGACTCTCTGTTGGAAGTAACATTTGGGCTTGTTTGAAACAAGATTTCAATTTCTGTTCAGACACCACAAGGATGATTTCAATAAGCTCACTGACCAAGAGTCAGGATTTTTACCTTACACCTGTATGCTACGTGTGTGAACAAGGCTTCTGGTCTGTAAGAAGAAGGTTAATTCAGAATACAAGGCAAGTTGTATTAATTAAACGTTGGTTACTGGGCTAAGATATGAATAATTAAGGCTGAATGAAGATAATCAAATGATGTGCTCCGAATACCAAAACAATGGTGGCAGAAAAAATCACGTGCATGTTTTTTAAACACAGAATAGCTGTGTAAAACATTGTACACAAACTAACAGACCAATGACCTATTTCAGTACTACAAATCCTCTTGATTTCCTTTTCCACTTCTGACTATGTCACAACTATTGCGCAAAACTGCTAGGGTGAGGCTTGGACTCTGGCAAAGATAGACAAGGAGAGAGGAAAAATCATTTATTTTACTATGTAATTCATATAATAAGAGTACCTACTTATGCTCTGCAAAGGGCCTATGTTAGTAAGAGTGTGTGTGTGTGAGAGAGAAGTGCCTTTCTATCCGCTTCCACACTTCCTTTGTGTCCCCTTTATGAAGTTCAGACAGGTTTCTAAGTCATCTTCAGCAGTGGGACTATTGTAGCGGTCCTCTGTGGAGTTCTGAGCTGCTCAATAGTGCCTGCAGAGAGGCAGGACCTCAGGTTCCCTCTTTAACAGGCAGATATATTATTTCTGCTTTTTATACAAGTTGGCTTTGGAGGTAAGGGTTAATGATCTCTCTGACAAATCTAGTTATTTGTTGCCCATTTATTTCACAGAATCCCTTCCTTTTTTTCCACAGATTTGCTTTAGAAATGCTCAGATGTCGTCTACACATTTTGTGGACTTTCACCTTCCAGAAGTCTGTGAGGTCTGTAGCTTAAAACGAACAGCATGGCTTCTAGCATTTAAATGGCTTTTTGTCACCCAATCTTGTTTCAGGCTGTGGCGCTCTGGTGGACTGAGCTGTTGCCCTGGGAACATTCCTAAGGCTCCGCGTGTTTTGCTCTTTCTGTCGTACTGCATTCCAGTATAAAGGTGTTGCTAGGTTCAATGACGAAGGTTCATGCTGCTCAGCGTGGTAAGATTTATGCTTGTGCTAACACTTCTGTGCCAAGCCAGTGTCTCCCTACTTAATTGTTGAGGCGATTTATTTTGTTGACGGGGCAATTTTTGGGCTCTATTCCCATTTCGTACTGTTGTTAAGACCACAAGTCCATTTGATTGTTTTCCTGTTGCTGTTGCAAACCTCTTGCAAAACCATTGAAATTAAACAAGGTTTTAAAATGGAGAGCTGAATTTCATTAATGTTTTGGCTTTAGCTCTGCTTTCTGTGAGATGACTTGTTCACCGCAGCTCTTCCAGCTCACAGTGGTGGAGATCCATCAGCATCTCCAGAACCTTTAGCAGGAAGGCTCACTCCTGTGGCTGCGGGCATGACAGCGAACGCTCAGCAAGCGATAAAATCCTCTGTTTTGGTGAGAACACCGTTCTGCTGCAGCTGAGAATCACTGAAAACGTACCTGTGGGAAGGGACCTCGGGATGTCACGTGGAAGAACCCCACTCCAGAAGAAGACCAACCTGCCGCAGCTCACATTCCGGTGTCTCCAACGAAGCACAGGTCCGGCTTTTGAAAAGGCCGGCAGTTCGAGCTGATTTTCCAGAGACCGGGCAAGAGCCGGGCTACTGCAAAGTGGGGGGTGGGCGAGCGCCTCCACCCGACGGCCACCGGCCGGCGGCACCTGGGCAGGGCGGTGACAGCGGCAGGACGTGTCGCCAGCCCGGCAGCCACCAGCTGGCAGCCAGATGTGCCGGCTCAGTCTGGGAAATCGTTGCCGGAGTTCAAGGATGGAGAGTGGGAACAGCCTGGGGCGGGGAGGGGGGGGGTCGCTCCAGGGCGGAGGGGCTTGGGGNGCGGCTGAGGCGGCGCTGCCCGGGAAGGCGGCGAGCCGCTCCTGTCCGTCCCCTGGCACCGGCAGGAGCAGGAGCAGCAGCAAGAGCAGGAGCAGCAGCAGCAGCAGCAGCAGCAGCAGCAGCAGCAGCAGGAGGATGGTGGTGCGGCCGCTGCTGCGCGCCGTCATCATGGGGCCGCCGGGCTCCGGCAAAGGCACCGTCTCCGCTCGGATTATCAAACATTTCGGGGTGAAGCACCTCTCCAGCGGCGACCTGCTGAGGGACAACATGCAGAAGAGGACAGGTGGGAATGGGAACAGGCGCCCCCCCTGAGCGGAGTTGGTGGTGGGGGGGGGAATCGTCCCCGCCTCCCCCCCGCCCCCGGGGTGAACCAGCCCCAGGCAGCTTTTCCTGGGAGGCCGGAGGCCACCGAGATGGGCCTCGGGGCTTCTAGCCGAGGGTCCTCGGAAAAGCTGTCACTCCGCATCCTCTTCTGTGAGCACGAACGGGGCGCTTTATCCCCTCTTCCCGGGTTTCCTAACACCTGATCGTTCTCGGTCTCGGTGCTTTTCCTAAGCACCCGGCGTTTTTTTCTTTTCCTTTTTTTTTTTTGGTGTAGGTGTTTCTGGTAGTCTGACAGACGAAACATCTTGGAAAGGGGGAAAAATACTCGTGTTTTTTAACGGACAGGGCAAGAGGAGGCGTTCTGGGCGATCCGGCTTTGTCAGATCTCCTCTGGGAGGTGCCTGGAAGTCGGGGCACCTAGAATTACCAGCTCTTCCAAAATTAGAAGGCCTTGCCCTGAACTGGCAGGCGTCCCTGTAGTGGTGCTTTCCAAAAGCAAGGGGCAAAATTTAAAAAATGTTTACCTTGTGCTTTTTAAATTATTATTGTCTTGCAACAAGTATGTATCATGTTTAGGTTTCAGCATGGTCTGCGTTTGCATACAGAGTTGCTTGTATGAGGTAATGAAGTGAATTATACTTACTGTATAGTCCTGGCTTGACCTCTGGCTCTCTATTGAGATGCCACAGCAGCTCCTGTCTCCACTGGATTTTTGCAATGGTGAAAGGTCCCCCCTGACTTCCACATCCACATCTCTTCACGGTGGGGTCAAAAACCTAAGAACCATTTCAGGTTGCAACGGATTAAGTGAGAGCATTCTCACTTCCAGCACTTTGAAGCCGCAGAGGATTACATTTGCTTGTAAGTATCACTGCAATATTATGATTAGGTAACCGGCAGTCTTGGTTTTGGAAGTTTATAAGTGCATTTGAGGGGAAAAAATTACCTGTATTGTGAAATCAATTGTGATGTGATTTCCACATCTCTTTTTACACAAATTCTGTTTGCTCAGTAAGAACAATGACTTTGGCTTAGTTGACTGGCTTTCTAGAGCTGATATCTACAAGTTAAACATTTGCTAGGAGCACCACATTTGTAGGCATATCTGATCACGTTCATGCTTTTTCTGTCTGTTTGGTTGTGCAAGTGTAAGTTTTTATTTACAGAGGGTCACAAAACCAAAATTGTTGCTGTTAAGGACTTTTAAGTGTCAGTAAGAACTAGTGAGAAGGGAAGGCATTCCAGAAGATGAAGCAAATATGTTATTTACTAAACACCTTAGCTTTTATGCTCTTTCAGTATGTCTTGGAGGAAAGATCACAAAGAGAACCAGATTCAAGCTGGAGAGTATGTGAGAAGAGGAAATAGCAAGTGAAAATACTCCATAGCTTGATTTGAGGAGGGAGCCATGAAGCAGTGAAAAGAAAATGGAAAAATGTTCTAGGTGGGTTGGACAGATGAAAGAATGTGAAGGAGAACCGAAATGTGAAATGAAAGTGTAGCGGACACTTTAAAACCCTGGATGTGAGGAGAGAAGCCAGTGGAGGGTGTAAGAGATGATGAGGTTTGCTCTGAATTAGCTAGTGTAGAACTTACAGGAATGTGCTAAAGAGTTTTTCATTCTCTAATTAACCCAGATAAAGTTCTGTGGTATTTTTATTGAAAGCGAGTCACTGGTTGCAGAAATGGTTTCCAAAGGATTGAGATGAATACTGAGGTAGCAGGAGTAAGTAGTACACTGAAGGAGGGAGAGGGACTGAGTGACAATTTGGAGAGCTTTGACAAGTTTAGTCAAGGCAAAGAGTTAATGAGTTTTGATTATGATAAAAGACTCCTGCAATTCCCAGTTCCCTGGGAACTGTGTTAGGCTAAGTTGGTCAGTTAAAACACTTGGAATATTAAATATAATTAACAATAGTGACACAGTGCCATTTTTGGCATTTGTTGTCTTGTGAAAATGGGCTTTGTCTGTTGAAAAGTCCTGTTGAACACGTGAGCATCGTTAGCATTTTGCAGTTATTACCATGTTCTGCTGCTTTGGAGAGCAGAGAGTCTGTGACTACCTGTCTAGTGCTAAGCAACCTGTTGTTTGGATATGGATAGAGCTTGTTTGTTGTAATGTGGTTAGAAAACACCAGTCTTTTGCAAAACCTTGAAACATGGACACACGTTATCACCTAGACCAGAAAGAAACTTCTGTTGCCTTTTAATTCCAAAGATTGCCATGCAAGCTGAAAAGACAGAACAAAATAAACCCAACAAAACCTCACAAAATTCCATCCCCAAGAACAGAGCCGGGGGCGGAAAAAAGACCACCTGTGGTCTAGTAGACAAACTTTTTGTCCTATTATAAATATTTGTGTACCATTGTGGCTGTTTTTTTCTTCTGTAATAATATCTTTCTAAATGACCTGAAGTTTGTGGAGAGAGGCAGCATGTTTCCAGCTCTGTTCACCTGGTAATAGGACCTGCGTGCCTTATAGCTTGCCATACTTCAAACCTCGCTGGGCCCAAAAGCTTATCTGTCTTTCCAAAGTACATTAGTGCCATTCTCTATCAGCCTTGCCTTGCGAATATTCTTAGATTACTGTGGCTACAGTAATGCTGCAGCCTACCTCTAGTAACAGGTCCAAGCATCAAGTGCACATTAAACTATCTAGATGTAATTTATTCCTCCTCCCGGCCTACTTTTGCAGGGTACATAGTTCAAAGTGCACTAGAATAATAAAAGAGGTGTGACTTGCTGACTTTGAAGAAGGGAGGTAGGGACAAGAATAGACATTTTGTACCCAGACAGTCACCTTTCCAGCCTGTGATGTGCTGGAGGACTGAAGCACGAGTCTGACTCTTTTCCACATTGTGAGGATTATTAGAAGTCTGACCAAGGTGCATAGTGCCTATTTCTAAATGGTCTTCAAATTTTTTAAAGCCTGATTGTAGGTGTGAACACCCAATAAGGGGACATCGCCCTTTTACTATTTTTATTTTTTTTCTCAGCACCAAAGCTACAGTTTCTATTAGTTGAGGGCATCTATTGCTTTTCAGTAACCTTGTCAGAAGGAAGGCCTCTGTACTATAGCATGTTTCATTACTGCATCAAGTGATGGGATTGGCTTTCTTCATTACTGTCTGCTGAAAGTGGTTACATCTTGTGTTGGTATGTCAGTCCATCCCATTTTCTCTTCTGTTTAGTTGACTGTAACTAGATCTGAATTGGCTGCAAGTAAAGGCTTCTGCAAATCCACAGCAGAAACAATCTAGCTGCTATTCTGGATGACTTACATAATTGGATAATTGTTTTATAAACGAAGGCGCCGGAGACTTTGTGCCTAGGACACAACCCAGGCGAATGAGTTTCTTCCTGGCCAGACCCATAGTTTGGGTGAACTGCAGCATGCATGTCACGCAGGAGCATGGTGTGATATCCAGGACTGTGATGCGTGGGTGGCATTTTAGTGAGCCAGTGGGCTAAATGACGGGTGTTAAAGGTTAGTCAGTTCCTTGGGAAAATACTAGCGTCTGTGCGCTCCCACAAATAGTTTACAACATGTATAAACATCCTCTTATAACTCTAGTAATCATAAAAATACGTATCTGGCAAGTACGTTGCACTGCATACTGCTCTTTTGAGAGGCCTTTCTCTTTGTAGTGAAGTCGTAGGTTAATAACTAGCCACTAAAGAGAAAATAACTCCCCTGGCAGGAAATCTGAGGGCTGAACTCTTAATGAACTTGTATCCTTCACATTTCTTCTTATTTTGAAGACTCTTTTACTGAACGGCCTCTGCTGATTTTAGTTTTTGGAGCCTAGTATTTCAAACACTCGCCAGTAAAATTATTTGGAGAGTCTGGGCATAGAGGTGTGCCGAACGCCCTGCTGCCATCCATGGAACGACAGGCCAGTCAAATTAACCTAATGCATATTTGCATGATTTCATCGTAACTGATCACCTCTTTTTGAATTTCAGCAAGCATATTGTCTGTCTTATTCTTTACTGTTCTGCGCCACCCTGATCAAAACAAATTTTTTGCAGGCTTGTGGGCTTTTTTTCGCTTGCCAGAGGTCAAAGATAGTGTAATGCGACTTCTATTACTTTCGCAGAAGTTGGAATCCTTGCCAAGTCCTACATTGATCAAGGGCGGCTTATTCCAGATGACATCATGACACGACTGGTGCTGAGTGAGCTGAAAGGTCTGGATCGGTACAACTGGCTACTGGATGGTAAGTTAGCATATTGCCTATCACTATATATGGAGAGAAAATCTGCCCTGGAAGGCTTGGAGTGCTTTGGTCACTTGGGGGCAGCTACACTGCAGTAGCCATCCTCGAGCTGTAGCACTGGCCAGGATTTGTTGCCAGCTCTTTGTGAAACCTCCAGCAGCTACTCTGCCCCAGTTTTTTTGGCTGTAAAATGCTTTGGGTGCATCCTGCCTTCAGAGCGTTGCAGGGCCGTTTAATTCCTGTTGAAAAGGGTAGTTCAGCACTCCAGTAAAATTTGAAAACTGGCAATTCTGGTAATCCTTATGCTTTATTTCCCCTTTAAAATATGCATTGAGAAGTTTCTTTTTTTAAAAGCCTTTTCTTGTTGAAGTCCTTGGGGAATGGAAGACTTTTGAAGAATGGGTTTGAGGAGTTTTTTAAATAGGAGGGTAGGTATGTGATACAGCAACTTAGGTAAGTATGGAAAGCAAGTACTGCAGCAGTGCAGCATGTAATAAATCACTAACAAAAACACTGCTTAAGTGCTATAAAACGTCTCTTTTGTTTGCCTTTTGGTTCTGTTCTCTAGAGTGAATTGTTCTGCAGGGTAAGCTCATTGCTTCAGTGTTCAGGGTAGAGAAAAAATGCATTTGCCACGTGGACTGAATGGCTCTTGTTACCCCAGCCCATGGGAGTAGAGTTGGACACGCAGCACAAAGATAGCGTGTATGCTGGATGTGTGTGTTTTCAGATTCTAGTCGCAACCTGTCTTGGTAGATAAAACTAAAAAGCTGTTGGTGTGGCTTTTTAGTTAGAGGGAGTGAAAAATCCACAGTGCTCTCTGTCCTTCAGTGCTTTATTGTAATTGTTTCTAGTAGACTAATCTGTTCTGGTGGCTTTAGTCACAGTTATGTTCCTCCTTAGTGAGGACAAAGGCTTAATTCCTGTAGTGAACAGCACAATGAAACCTAATCAGTAAAGGAAAGAGCTGCAGATGTGGTTTTTTTCTTTAGTTCCAGGTCCTGTGTACACACACAGTTCCAGCCTTGTGGATCTGGCTGTGTAGCAGTATAGCTGGGCACACTGGCAACTCTTAATAGGAGGAGGATGTGGAGACCCTAAGAGAATAAATCAATTACTGCTGCATGTTAATATTGTGCCTTCTTTAAACTTTTGGAGCAGAAAATTTCTCTGCACCAGCATTTGTAAATAAGATTCTGTGAATTACACTAGGATAGCTCTGGCATAATCAGCTCTGTAGAAACAATATTGTTCTGTTGAAATATGTTAACCAGAAATCCTTTAGTTTGATAACTGGAATTCAGAACAAACAGCTGAGGTCAGCTAGGTCAAACTATACAGTTGCTGAGCTGCTTGTATGCTCACTTAGCCAAGTACCCATTTCCACTGCCTTAGGTAGGTTGGTGCCTTCTGGAGTCAGTAGCAGATGTATCTGTCAGAGTTGTGTGTGGGTATGATCTGTTTAGACTTATGTGCTGTATAATTAGGGCACTTTTCTCTGTTCTTGGATTCTTCATAATTCATTGCATCATGTAGATTATTTTTTCTGTATCAAGAAAACACTATATGCAGCAAATGCTGGTTCAATTTCAATTAAAGGCACTTTGTAAAGGCACTTTGATTTGTTGAGGAAGTTTCTCATTAGTAAATCCCAAAGCAAACTCATTTTCCAGCTGTATAACTAAGATGTGTGGTGGCCGACTAGCTTGTCAATAGTAAGAAAGAACAGCAGTGCTAGAGCCCTGGCTCGTGCTCTGCTCTGAACATTTAGAAGCACTTCCCTGAGAGAATGTGAACATGAGGGAAATAGGATGAGGGCAGTTGATGACCGTGACACAAACCAGGTGCATCAGACTTAATGTACAAGTGAGAGCTCGGTCTGAGTTAATCAACTCTTTCCTTTTCTCATGCATTAAATGAGACACAGTAGTCTTAAGATCATAAATATTTTGTTTTTTTTTTTTTTGTCTCTGTTGTAAGCCTAGGTCTCAGCTGGTTCCTTACTCAGGCAATGGACTTATCAACCAATGTTATTCAAAGAAGAGTTTCATAAGTTTGTACCTGTCAGAACTTGCCTTTATGGAGAAGTTTACTTGTAGAGTACGATGAAAATTACAGGCTCCTGAAGAACATGAGACTGTGTGAGAGCTTTTTGGGTAGAGGTATTATTCCAGTGAATCTATGGTGCCATAGCATGTTGTGCTATAGCATTGACTGCTAAAGTTCTTGTGGTCAATTTTTCATTTTAAATTCTTTGTGGAGACCTTTTTTTTTTTTTTGTTCTGTTTCCCCCTGCCCACGCTTTCCCCCCTTAAGTTCCACTAGATTTCCCTAGTAGTAACATGAGCCTTTGAAGGCACACTACTGGAGCCATGGAGCTCAGGGGGCAAAATGCAGTGTCTTTTAAGTGAAGAGACTGATTCCTGTTCAGGCAGAGTGTCCTAACTCAGTGTCTTCATCATCCCCGAGGATGGTTTGATACACTAGCCTTTCCAGAACTCTTTCTAAAGCTATTGTTTCATGTAAAATTAATCCTGGACTGCCTCTGGTAGATACATTTGGCTGACTGCAACCGTGTAAAATAAGTTTGTAATGGTCACCTCCTTAAGGCAGACTTACACTACTGCAGAAGTAGGAGTTGTCACAAAGGTTTCTAGGTTGTTCCAGACCTCTGAGTGAACTGCCTGTGGCTTTCATTGTTCGTAATGTGTATACAATGCTTTTATTCAATATAGCGGTGTGTAGTACATATGAGTATGGGGTCTTTTTGCATTTATTTCTTACACTTTTGGGAAGATGATTAACTGAACTGAGGAAATGGAAGCTCGGAGGTGTTTTATAAGTTCAAGTGCCATGATACACTGAAAAATACTTGGCAAATCTGATGTCTCTTCAACCTTTACAGTATGATGATTTTTTTTTCTGTGTTGACAATTATTTTCTTTAATGACCACATGCAAGTACTTCTTGCTGTAACTCTGCCTTTGGATTTTTATGAAGTTGTTTCCTTGAAACAGGTTTCCCTAGAACAGTTGCTCAGGCAGAAGCCTTGGATAAAGAATGTCAAATAGACACTGTGATTGACCTAGATGTGCCATTTGAGACCATAAAATGCCGGCTCACAGCACGCTGGATCCACCCTGCTAGTGGCAGAGTCTACAATCTTGAATTCAGTCCTCCCAAAATGCAGGTAGGCAATACACTTGGTTTTGGCTCCAAATAAATGTTGCATTGCATTGCATTTGGTAATCACAGTAAAATACTGGTTGCGTATGTTACTGCAAAACGCACTAGCTTGGAAGAAAAAGGCTCATTTCATCTCCTAGGAGCACAGAACCTTTCTGCTAACACCCTACCTCTCAGGGTACGTTAGTGCTCTGGTAGAAGCTCAAGCTGATGGGCAATGTGTTTGGCCCCTGCAAAGTGGAGCACCATGGTGTTTTGTAAGCTCTTGCTAAAAGCTGTTCTCTGATCTGGAATACTCTGTCTTGCACAGTGGCATAGGAGTGAGGCATGTCCTTAGCCTGTTCTGGAATTCTGCAGCCTGTACAGTCCAAAATGTAGTTTCTTTTTCCTTCCTCCAGATGACTTACTCTTTTACCTAGGAAGCACATTGAATTCAGAAGAACCCACTTAATGCTTTCCCCGTGTTTCCATTTAACCAGGATGGGTATTTTCAAGGGAACAGTTGTCGTATTGCAAAATTATATCTAGAAGCTTTCCAGTTAGGTAAGCTTCTCAATAGATCAAAGATGTTATGGCTTAAGACATCCCATAAGAGGAATAGTAAACTTGAAGATAAAGTTGTACGTTGTTAATCCGAGTTCCTCAAAACTCTTGAGGTAGCCTTAATGCAACTCAGCTAAGCAGTATTTCCTGTTGTGGAATCACATTTCACCTGGAAGCTCTATTAAGTTAGATCTGAAGCATAGCAGGCCTTAGAGGTTTTGGATTTCTGTGTTGCAGGAAGAGAGGCCATCTGAAATAGCAGGTAAACACTGGAAGTTGGCAACTGGAAACACTGCCTTGGTATTGTTTAAAATGAGGTGGTTTAAGTCATCTTTATTTTTAATTGCAACTTGCAATTTTTAATTGCAACTTAATTTAAGTTATTTTTAATTGCAGAAGAGCAGAGGCAAGCTGCATCAGAGAATTATCAGGCCTGCCAAAGGGTGGGCTTCAGCTGCAACAGCTTTGCTATTAAGAACACTCTACTCTACTTTCCCCTAATTAGCAGCCATATCTCAACATAGTTAAGTACGTTACAATATGTAAGTGAAACCATGGAACGGAGCAGAACAGCTGAAAAACAGTTGTCTCTGTTAGATAACAGAGCTGCAAAACATTTACTTACTCAACAGAACCAAAGATTATGGCTTTAGTTAATGCAAGGCTGAAGGCTCAGTATTTGATAGCTACTATGAAGGCACTAGTATGGCTGCCTGCACAGATGCTAGGAAGAAACACTTAAGTGTTTTAAATGATTGTATTATGTAAACAAGGTAAGTTTGACAATCTCTAATGTAATACAGATGTTCTGGAACAGATTTTCTTCACACCTTTATGAATAGAGAAGCTTACTGAACACTGAGCATTATTGATTTGCTGAAACTGACTGCCAGAATGCAAGCAAGAAAGGAAAATAGTTTTGTGGTCTAATTGGTTTTGTACTTGAAGGATCACTCATGTTGCCACTCCAGGTGTCAGATTAAACTTGTCCTTAGGATGAATCAAAATTCTTGAGGATTTAATTAATATGTACAAAGCAGAAGAGAGTCCCTTAGAACTGTGGTGGGTAATATTCTGGCCTTAGATGCACAATGATTCAGGGCACCGAAGAAGGAGCCAACTTTTATATCACTTACTAGTCCTTCATAAGATGAGCTAGTGGCCAGTAATTTCTTCAGTCATTGCTGGTTTCAAGGCTTGAAAGCTCTGTAATCACTTAAAGCACTTCAGTAAATCGGGGGTGAAATGTGCAGTAAAGTAGGAGCTCTCATAGTTCACACACTAAGTTCCTAACTCTGTTTACTGAAGCCTAGAAGAACTGCAGCTGGCTTTTATGACATTTTTTGTACAGCTGTTGCTAAATGATAACTCTTTTTTGCAACTTAAAATCAAAGGGCCATGAGCTCCTTTCCCTGTTGCAGTATTGTCAAACAAAGGTCAAACTGGTCTCTTGCTTGCTTCCCGTTAGGCAGGAACATAGTACCAACAATACTGCTTTCCCTCATGTATGAAGGTTTTGTCTACCTGTTTCTCACATTCAATGAATGTTCCAGAGGACAAATTAGTCAAGTTACTGTAACCTGATATTCATTGCCAATACTGAGAAAATACTTTTAACTGATGGACTGTTCTATTGGAAAGTCAACACCTTATATTCCAGATAAGATACGGGCAGTAGCCTTTCTCTTTATAAGCAGAAATCTACACGTTGACTAATTGGGAACTGATTGTAATTTAAGTAAAAAATGACACAAAACATACTTAAACAGAATTATACACCACTGTTTGCTTTTAACTATGATTAGGGCATTGATGATATTACTGGAGAGCCACTTGTTCAGCGTGATGATGATAAGCCAGAGACGGTTACCAAGAGGCTGCAGGCTTATGATGCACAAACAAAACCTGTTCTAGAATATTATCGGTAAGTAGTAAAATCTATTCTTCCACATTCTAAAAGCTTCCTCCACATTAGCATAGTGAGGAACAGATCTCTTCAGTTACAGAGATACTGCGACATTGAACGTGGCGTGAGCAGCAGTGTATCTTTCATCAACTTAATAAAAAATCAACCCAGTAAAATGATTGTTTTCCACTGTTGAATGAAACCTCTTCAGGAGCCTGCTTAGCAAAACAGCCTTTCACTGCAGCCATATTTAGCTTTGCGAAGAGCCCTATGCATTATTTAATACATTCTAGTACTGTTCTGAGCAACATAACTCTGGTTAGTAAGGTAACAGAGACAGTTCCTTTTTTTGGAAGACTTAATAGTATTTTCTCTTCTGGATGTATAAGTAGAAGTCCTCCTAACAAGGGCTAGGCATCAAGAAATGATACATAAATAGAAAAACTTTTAATGAGGATTTAAAAGCGGCTGTTCTAAGAACAGGACCATGATGGGCACAGCTAGCAAGACTCTTCAGGAATAAGTAGTTACTTGAGAATACTGCCATTTCCACTGTGGAATGATAACAAATTATTAGTGCTTTTAAAAGCCAGAATTACACACAGTTTCTCTTACCGTAAAGCTGCAAATATCACATTGTTAATATATAGCTATTAGTAGGTCACCATGTAGAGCTTTGTAGTTTCATCTTGCCTAGATAATATCATGAAGTGACTGTCCTTCCTCTATCTCCATATCCACTACCCTTCATTATGGTCTATCAAAACTGTTGAACAGAAGACTAGAAGCTCCATCTTTGGGGTGGTTAAGTTTTAAAGAAGGAGTTTTTCTGGACTGACAGTGGTTTTCCTGGCTTTGGTAGCTTTCTGATGGAAAAATGTCTCAAAGCACCACAGTTAAGACGTAGGCCTAAGCTATTATTACTACTGATCATCACATACTTTACAGACAAAACTAGCTACTAGAACTAATTCAGAGTAACTTGACTGTGCCCGGTTCACTTTTTTGTTCTGATGCACCATCTTTGATCCTTGACATGTATGTAACTTTACCGTACCTGGGTTAGTCACAGTTGTCTGGATGGCTGCTGTAATAGCATGTGCTACATGACTGCGTTGTTGCTGGTGCTTCTTTTTACCCTTCATAGTTTGTTATTAAGTACTCTGTGGACAGCTGTCGGTTTTATGAACTGGATGTGGCCAATCGCCCACTATTCGACGAACAGAGTAATGCATGTGCAGGCTGTATTCCCAATGTTATGGCTGTTCTTGGTGTTAAATCACATGCATATTCGCACACGCCTGCCAGGGCAATCAAAGTGAGGTGGAGATCCTGGAACAATTAAGCAATTTGACTTCTGTAATGCTGTTTTCTTTTTCTTCCTTAGGGAAAAAGGGTTATTGAAATCCTTCTCTGGAACAGAAACCAATAAGATCTGGCCACATATCTATGCTTTCCTCCAAACCAAGTTGCCAGATGTGAGCCAGAAAGATGCTGCCACTCCCAGGTGAAAATAGGTCTAACTTCTGCTCATGTGTCATAGCTCACACGTGATTACGTGAGATTCAGCAATCAAGGATTTCTCTATGCAGTCTACCACACTGATAAACAATTAAAGGCTAATGTTGTCCTTAACTTACATTATGGTAAAACTGTGTCACCTATGATTCTCACTTTAATGCTGTATTTTTAATATTAAATATACCTAATTTTTATAATATAGTAACTGACTTTAACAAAAGCAGCCACTCTTGTGTCTCTTATTCAGAAAATATGTAACTTTGCAAATATTAACTGGTGAAGGAAACATGCTTCAGAATACGGCTTATTTACAAAGCACATTGACTGATGTACTCACTCATGAATTGTAGTGTGAAGCAGTGATAAGGCATGACAGCATGTCCCTTGATTGTGTGGGCCAGCCAGAAGCTGTGGGGAACCATGACCACCATTCTGCAAAAAGCCATTTCAGACCAGAACTAGCATGCATACATCCAGGCTGATCTCATGGAAGACAGTCAGCACCTTTTCGCTTTGCTTGCACAGATGTTAGTTGATTTTGCTGGGCATAAATTACCCTTAACACTTAATTGGACGGTTGGCCTCATTACTATGTTTATGTTTCTGCCCTCACAGCAGCTATCTTGCATGAGAAATAGTTTGACTTTTAACACATTTGGTAAAGCCTCTGTCTTTGTGCAGTCGTGTAAGACTGTATTAGTAAAAAGACAGCAGATACCGAACAGATTAAATGTAATCTGGTAAACCAGTAGCTAGATGATCTTGACTAGTGAATGTGTCTTTTCTACTATCTTTGAAAAAACACCTGTTCATTGATGCCAGCGCCAGGATTTCCAGTGGTCAAATTATTAACTGTCATGTTACAATTTTATTGTAGCAACTGGACTAGTTCTCATGAGTTCATACTACTAATTCACATCTCCAACCAGCTCTTGTATTTATCTGTTCACTAGATCACTGGAGTTACAAACCTCCACAGGCCACCCTTTTTAACAGTACAGGTAATGCAGACATTGCTATTTTTCAGTGAACTCCCCTAGCCCTTTTTTTACGCTCACCAGATGGAGAATTTCAAGATGAGTCGGCAAAACCTGAGGAACAAGCAACTCTGTCTAGCCAATGTCTACACAGACCTACTAATGCAGGTCCCAATCTCCTTTTGCAGTAAGCGTTTGTAAACAACTACAGAGCTCTGGCACTGATGTAGCTTGGACTACATTTGCATGTCTAGTTTTAGCATTATCAATATTGAGACACATTTGAGTCTAAAAAAGATAATTATTTTAGAATTTGTTAAACGATCAAAATGGGCAGCAGCTATCACTGCAAGCAGCTTTCCTTACATTTTAAAGAAAGCTTGCCAAAAGGCTGACCTCTTGTACTTTCATTTTCAGAAATGTCTGTATGGAGGCTAGGTGAGTTTAGAGATGCACTTCCTTAAAAAAAGTCATAGTTAGAAAACAGTAGCTACCACATTACAAGGAGAAACCCTGATCTGTTGCTTACTTCTATTTGTGCATTTTGATTTCAATAAAAAGCAGCTATGCTTCTTTTTTTGCCAGCCTATGTTTCAGTTAGCCAGAGGGAGATGGGGGAGGGAATCTCCTTATGATTTGACACTTATTCCAACACCATCCAATTTTATCCCCTTAGAAACTTTAAAAACAACTTTCAGTATATAACAGGTTGCTAGACCAATGTGGCCGTACTGCTAATGGTCGCAATTGCAAGTCAGTGTGCTACGCTGTCCTTGTTACCCTTGTACATAACATTCGGTTAAAAAACAACCTGAAGTTATTAGTTTCCCTTAATTATTAACTAATTATTAAGGAGGAGGCAGTGTTTACTTTATATCCTTTACAGATACCCTTTCTGGAGTATCTGTCAAACAAACAAACATTACTGCTGAAGCTGGTTATCTCTAATTTGCATCTGGGGCAGAGCTGCACTTGCTCCTTTATCCTCAGTCTCTCTGCAAAAGAACTGCTCAAGAACACAAGGCACACGAAAAGTTAGTTCTATCAGTGGATCTGGAGTTCCTACTTCTGCTACTGCATCTGTACCAATGCTCACTCTGGTATATACTGTAGAATTAAGACTTTTCCCTCTCTCTGCTGTAGCCAAAACTGAAGATTACTGATCTCAGCATAGGTTTTGCCTGAATTACCAACTGCAGGTAGACTGTGTTCATCAAGCTACTGACATCTAGGTATCTTCCAGATCTCACATACAATCAAGAACAATACAGTGCGTGTACCAATACCATTATTTGAGATGGGAGCTGTCTTCACTGGAGTCTTCCAAGGGCAGTATACATTTTTATACATGGAACTGCTGCAATATCAGCAAGTTAGAAAAGCATAGTAGAATTTTGGATTGCAGAGGTTCTGTGGAAGGCCTTGTCTAAAAATAGTGTTTGGATTTCCAGCTCCTTAACAGGACACTTTCAAAGATTTTCCACTTTTAATTGTTTGATTTGGCAATGTCAGAAACCCCCTCTAGTTTAGTAGCATATGAAACACCTTTCAAACCCTGCGAGACACCTTACCCTGTATGAACTGCAACAAAGCTTTTTGTTTAAGCTAAAGTCTTAGCCTAACCCTTGTACCTCAAGTTCCCTCCATCACATACTTCTCCCCATAATGAGACCTGGTTTAGAAAGTTAATTTAGCCTCATGAGCAAGAACAGAGTCAGACTCTCAGAAATCATACAACCCAGCACTCAGACGTAGACAAGCGTTGCTTACATTTTAGGACAAAACCAAGTTACGTTTAATGAAAGCAAAATGTAACATTTAAATCCCCTTAGTAGAGGTAGAAAGCCAGTGTTTTAATCTAACCCATTCAGATCTGAAATACTGATGCCAGATAATGATTTATTGCTATTAGTGATAACCAAATTCGAGAGCTTATAATGTCAGCAAGGTAGCATGAATACAGTTGTGATCTCCAATATTCTTAGAGTAAAACATGTCCACATCTGTAGTAAAACAATAGCAGATTCTTCCAAGAATCTACCACTTGTAAACATTGTATTTGTGCAGATTTTCTTTTTTTCATACTTTAATTTCTAACATAATGAAAGGCAAGGTTAGTAGCAGAAAACACATCCAGTTTCACATTCGGCAATATGAGAACCCTGCTCTTCATGGACAACCAAAAACCTAGCAGCACATTTTCAAACAATATTAGAAGTTTTTCTGAATTACCCACCCTTCAAAATCTCTTCCCCCCCAAAAAACCAACAACAAAAAAAAATCTGACACCAAAAATAAAGTGCAGTACCCAGAAAAATAAGTGTCAAGAAAATAGCCATGTTCGTTTCTTTGAAAAGAAAAAAAAAAAAGAAAAAATAAAAAAAGTACTTGGCCTCAGTCTTGAGAGTACTATACTGTGTCCATCATTTTGGATTCTTCTTCATCTCTTTGTATCACAGAGTCTAAACTGCAGTCATCTGTGTTTATGGAACCTTGTAGATCACCTGCGTTCTGTAACAGATGAAAAATAGACAGCTTAATTCTCCATAACTGTATATATATAGGGAGAGAGAAACAGAGATTTTCACTTAAGTTGGACTCTTCATGTTGTCCATCTTAAGATGAGACAAATTTGCAGTAGTAAGAAAATAAGCTCTGAAAAATACTATCTCACTGTGTCAAGAATTCTTTAAATTTGCTCACAGAGCTTGTATTAGGTCTCAATATTTCTAGCACTTGACTGCGTGTTTACTTAAAATTCAGCTGTTGGATGTTACTTGAGATGTACTTAAATTATTTCAAATAAATAGCTTCAATTGTGAGTCCTTCCCTAATATCTTTTTTTTTTTTTAACAGTATTTTAAGTTGCTCCTTCATTCCAAAATGTGGCCATCTCTAGTACTGTAACAAAAGACCTAAGTACCCTCAGTTTGCTTTCATCACAACAGGAGACTGTTGTGATAACAAAAGAAACTCCTTAGGCTTGACTACCTGCATGATCCTGTAAATAGCATTAGTCATTTTACTCTGAAAGCTCATTTCACTGTTTGTGGTAAAGACTGTGAATACAGTTCTAGCATCTTATCAGTTTGAAGATGCAGCGTTTATTTTAAGCATGAGAATGTACGGGCACTGAACTTATGCTTTTGACCTTACGCTGATGCTGTCTGAATTCCAGCAGGTAAAAAGAAAGCCCATATACGCCTTGTGTACTGATAATACTGCACGTTATATCCTGAGCGCTAGCAGTTTTAGGAATAATCCTCTTTATATTTCAGAAAAGCACAGCTTCTAAAGGCAGGACCTAATTCTACTTTAGTTAAATTAATTTCTATAAATAGTAAACCTACCTGTGAAAAAGATGTCAGCTCTCCTAGAAGACCGGGATTGACACTGAGATCATGTAGTAACATAGTTTGAAAGCCATGTGATTGTGACCAAATTCTCACTCTTGTCTTGAATGCCTCAAGTTCATTTTTAAAAGCCTCAAAATAGCCTTCTCCTGTCTGCAAAGAGAAAAATGAAATATTTGCGCTACAGCCAGATTTGCTTTTGAGTTGTAAGCATATACAGTGCTGAAAAAAACCCATGCAGTAAGGCTTATTATATCCTTTGGGGATAACAACTGTGAACAACTGAAGAATTATGTTAGTCAATTTAAAATTAAATTTCAGGTAGATTTCTTTTTAAGACAATCTGTAGTATTTACATGTAGAAGCAAATTAATTGCTTTATCTAAGGACATGTAAAAATAAAGGTAATTTTAGCCTGCCCTTTATTCCAAATCAAGCCAGTACCCTAGAACAGGTGCTGCTCATAGCACTCTGGACACAAGTAAAACATGAGTTGAGTCCCACTTTAACTGAACTCCTTTAGGCAATATTGAGAGCCATCAGAGTCTTGAATAACTGAATACATTCTATAGCAAACCACAGTTTCAGCTTTCTGCATTTCTCCTCCATAGCTCTGGGTTGCTCTATTTCAGTAATGATAACGGGACACTGTTGGGCCCCACTGTGATTGGCAGATGAAATGGAAAGTTGTAACAATACATAGGTACACAGGTGTAATTAGTCAAAATCAGTCCTTAAACTGGTCTATGTCTACTGTTGTTGCATAGTTACTACTTGTCTCTAACACCCCTGTTGTCCCTCTGTTGTATCTTGCTTTCCCTCTGGGATAAGCAAAATCCACTAAACTTTCCATTTTCAGAATTCGAATTACACCAAAATACTCTCTCTAGAAAAGAACTGCTGACAAAACACTTTCCCATAAGCCTAGGTCAGTCAATAAAATATTTAGCCTCTTATGGCTAGGAAGAAACCTTCTCTAAAACACTGGTCCCTTGTACAGCATCAAGAATTTCTCCCATCATTGCCCAAGTTGACTTACTTTGGCTTTTTGGAAAAAAAGACGAAAACACCCTCTTGGATCCACGTTGCAGCTTCTGGCAATTTCTATAATAAACTGCATTGCAACTGCTTGGTGTGCTACTTGCTCCATTAGAGCTCTTTTCTGAAAAAAAGTTAAAGTTATGATTTAAAGGTGCTTCCTGTGGTTATATTTCTAAAAGTCAGCATAATTTCATTTTGTTCTAGTTCCTAAACAGATGAGAAATGATGCTCACAGAAGCAAGGAGACTGATAATTAGCTATAATTAGACATATATGTGACAATACACTATGAAGTTTTTCTTCAGTAGAGAGAGAGGGTGGGAAGAACAGCAAACAGCTCATCAAGTCGGTCAGCTTTTCTATAGTCCGAGTGGGAAGGTGTATGCTTTCAAACAATTTAAACATCTTTGTCTTACCTGTTCAGCTTCTAGATGAAAACACCACAACATGAGATATCTAGATGTTTCTTCACATACAAGATATGGGTGATCAGACAAAAATCTTTGACTATCATCCCATCTACTCAGCATACCTAGTAAGAGAAGATAGTCTAAATGGATGAATGATTTCATGCAGCAAGGAAGTTAGTTGCATTGATATGCCAGTATGTGTAACACCTTTGCAATCTGCCAACCTCAGAATGACAGCATTATACTAAATTTGGGCTTTTATTTATACATCTAACCAACGCCCAAAGAAGGTATAGTCAGACTTTGAAGATACTAAAAGTAGATTTTAAGTCACAACTTCCTTTATTTTAATGCATCTCTAGAATTGTTGATGTTTTTTTAATCAATTCTCATACATAATAACAAAGTGGTTTAGGTATCTATTAGTTATATCATCAAATAGTTTATGGGTAGAAATTTGCATTCAGTGATTCTGACAAACACAAATCCTCTAACTGCAAATAAGAATACAAAGAAAAGAATGTGTAATCTGACAAAAATGAACGTGCTTCTAACACATGATTTGTGAGGTTTTTAGGAAATGAGAATTTAGTTCCAGAAACAGCCTGATCTCAAAAAGCAAGGCCACATCAGTACTGGAAACTTAACTAGAAGACTGAATTGTGATTGTATGAAGCTACGCTCCTGTGAAGTGCTGAGTCTAAAAATCAGAACTCAATACTCAGACCACTTCTTAAATGGTCCTTCATGTATCACTGACAGTGAAGTCATTACTGGCACCAGGTACCAGATGTACAGCTTTACCCGTCTATCAGTGTATAATTACAACTGGGCTAAAGATAATTCAGTGGTAATGACCTAAGCTAATCTTAATTCTAGCAAACAAATGCCTAAAGAGAAAGCAATGACTAGTATTTCTTTTGGCTGTTTTCAAGAGAGCTATCACGTGTAAGTTCATTGCTTGGAAGCCAGCGCAGGATCCAGAAATGGGACTCATACAGTATCACTAGCAAAGTCTGCACTGGCCCTTGGTAGCAGCTAGCACGGAACAAGAGACTTGAAAGAGCATTAATGTACTGTCCCTTTTTACAATGGACTTAGGTCTTTTGAATTAAAATAACAACATGGCTTTGAATTTAGGAGGTAAGAAAAAAATTGATGAACTTCTGCAATAAGGTTGTTCCTGTAACAGCTTAATCTGAATTCAGACAACAAAGTAATTTTGCCCAACTCTTAGCTAAGAAGCCTGCAAGACAGACTCTTTTCTTCTGCTGAAATGCACAGCAGGGGACACGTCTTCCGAGTCCGCTATCATTACACTTAGCAGCTAAAATATTTGAGAGAACCTGTGCCTATCACTGCTATTTGCATACCCTGACAGTGTTGTGCCTCAACTTGGTACCTGCAAGGCTTGCTAAGGCTAACAGCACTAGAAACCTCTTTAAAACAGTTTAAGATCCTTAGAAGCCAAATAGCTTAGTAAAAACAAGTTCATACAAATAGTTTAATTTTGCCAACTCAGTCCTGTTCTTGATTGTTCTGGAATTCCAAATGTGGCTACACTACAGCATGCCATAGTCTGAAACCAGCCTTTAACTGAGAACCATCAAAGTTTCAGACTACTTTCCAAGATCAGCTTTGTGTTTTGATTGGGTTCAACAATTATGACAGAGCTAAAGTGACACCTAGTGGATAACTAATTATAATTTTAAGAAACACAATTCCATGCACAAATACTCTCAGTAGGCATTTACAGACATTTCCCTTTCGTCAGTTGTTACCCTTGTAGCTCAATAGCCTCCAGAAAAACATTAAAAGGAGACAGCTATGGACGATCCCATGCACTTTTAAACACACAACTTGTATTTCCATGAGTGCCCCTGCCTTCTTCCGCAAAACAGCAGGAAAAGTTGCTAGAACTTTAGTTTTCAGGGCTTAAGCTCATTCTAGTAATTTTTTTTTTAATTTAAGTTCTTACTGGTCACAGGAACTAATAAGCTTCTACAGATTACACATTATTTCACTTTGAAATCATCTGTCCTGACAAAGCTGAACAGTCTGTTAGACAGGTCTTTAATTTGTTAGCATTCATTCTGTACAATAAGAAGCAAACCTACACAAATTCTGTAGAATTTTGAACTTCAAAATGTTGGAAAAAGCACACTCACCAAAGTGTCTAATCTTTTGTTCGTGTTTTTGCATACATGGTTCAGATACATCTTCATCTTCTATTTCTTTTCTTTTTTGATTAATAAAACTCTGAGGAAGAGAGAAATTGTACTGTCACAGAAACTCCAGACATACCTTTTTGTGATACATAGGACTATTACATTTTAATATGTTACTATTTAAAGGGCTATGTTCTAATCTTAGAGTCATACCATATACTTGAGAAGTCTTTCTCTAAAAAAGTGCATCACCCAATGATAACAGTTTAGAAGCCTCATTATAGTCTACTGACCAAAAAATTCTAAGAAACCTGTCCTCAGGTTTCCTCAGGTAGTACGTTACTGATCTGTCAATGAGAATCATGTACCTTGCAGCCTGGATGCAGCTAAATCAGTGACATTAGGAGATGTGCTAGCTGTTCAAGTTAAATTGTGAAATGAAAGCTGAGATTCTACTATATAAAAAGTTTGTGCTAAATAATCTGTATTACAATAATCACTATTAGAGGCAAACTAACAGTTTGACATTTTAAGAATTTGGCACAGTAGAGAAGCACACTCTTCATGTGAAGAAACCATTTGGCAACACCTGCACTACATAAAATCATAGAGTGGTTTGGGTTGGAAGGGACATCTAAAGATCATGTAGTTTCACCCCGCCCCTGCTGCGGGCAAGGGCATCTTTCACTAGATCAGGTTGCTCAAAGGGATGGAGCATCCACAGCTTTTCTGGGCAAGCTGTTCCAGTGCCTCACCACCCTCACATGGAAAAATTTCTTCACGAGGTCTAATCTAAATCTACCCTCTTCCAGTGTAAAACCATTGCCCCATGTCCTATAACTACAGGCTGTTACAAAAAAAAAAATAAAATCTTCCATCTTTCCTACAAGCCCTCTTTAAGTAGCAAAAAGCCGCAATAAGGTAAATAAGGGCTCCCCAGCACCTTGTCCTCTCCAGGCTGAACATCCCCAACTCTCTCTGCCTTTCTTCACTGAACAGGTGCTCCAGCCTTCTGATAATTTTTGTCTCCCTCCTCTGGGTCTGCTCTAACAGGTCCTTGTCTTTATTGTACTGCGGATCCCGAAGCCGGACCCAGTACTCCAGCTGGGGTCTCACCGGAGTGGAATAGAGGGGCAGAGTAACCTCCCTCGACCTGCTGGCCACACCTGCTTTGATGTAGCCCAGGATATGGTTGGCTTTCTGGGCTGCAAGTGCACAGCACTAGCTCCTATCTAATACCTAGATGACCCACGCAAGTTCTGATCAGCACGTCTGGAAGAGAACTGTCATCCAGATTTGTTGCATGAGTGCAGCTTGCTCCCCTTCATGAGGCAAAGTAAGAAACAAACAACCAAAAAAAATTAACACATAGTGTGGTTTTGTGCTGTACTGGACACAGCAGATACTCAAGACTAGTAACAAGTGGAATGAAAAAAAAGAGGCTAACAGTTGACATGGGTCATACCTTATTAAATACCTCCTTACTAACAAGATCTGTGTTCCATAGATTCTGTCTTTCCCTCTGGTTTAGTGCTTCTTCTTTTCTTCTCCACTCTTCCTCTCTCCATCTCAACTCTGCAGCTTCAGTTTTTGCTTGAGCAGATTCCTGATCACGGGATTCTGAATTATGCAGTGCTAAGGTACCAAGTTTTTGCTGGGCTTCTGCTAGGTTCCACGTGCATTCTACAGAGTGCTTCACGAACTCTCTTTCTTTTTGGCAGGCTAATTCAATCCCTTGGCTGTATGTCTGCGAGGAAAATCAGACATACTATTTATGGAGGGAAAATTGACAGTATACAGTTTGTATAGGAGCAGACAGGCCGCAATCCCAAAGATAACACACCTGGAAGGCACCTTAGATATGCAGCATTACATTTGCAGGAGCGATGAAGCATGGTATTGTACAGCCAGATGTTTTTATAGAAAGAGATTTCTAATTCAAGCTGTCTTAACTTTGTTAAGTGCACTTGCAAAGTCACAGATCATGTACTGCTATCAGTAATAGCCTCCAGACAAAATATTTTTGACGCAGCTGAAACCCCTCTGGCTGTCTTTGGGCTGCAATGCTAGCGACAGACAAGTGTGAGAATACTCTGAATATATACTTCTGAGAAGAAAGTATCAGTTTTGTGATGTCAGATCACAACAGTAAAGTAACTGCTGCCGCCGGCATTCCAGTATGGATTAGTACCCAACAGATGGCCAACATCTTCCCTTGAACTGACAGTGAAAGTGGAATTTAAGTTATGAAGTGGCTGAGGCCCAGCTCAAGCATATGCGCCTTTTGGTCAAATCTACTGAGCAGGTCACCACTTGTAGATGGAAAAGTGACCTCTTCAGCAACAGTTCCTCTATGACTGCCAGGTGCGTGCTAGGCATTCACACTCAGTAACTTAGGAAATTATCCTCTAAAGCACACGCCGTGCCTTCCCACTAAGAGCGAAGAAAAAACATCCATACACATTAGTTCCTCAACCTTCCAGTGCCTTATTATGAAAGTTGTGGTGCTGACAACCTCTTCTTGCAAGGACACACAGAATTCCTGACAACGTACTTGTTGTCAGGGGCCAACAGGAAAACGCACCGCCTGTATCTCTGCTTTTTAGACACAAGGATGCTGGGATAACTTCGGCCCAGCTCCTTCCACATCACTTGTCAAACGTGGAACTGTTACTCACGGGCAGTGTCAGACGCCAGACTCCCCCCACGCCCCCCCCCC
>VZSF01003238.1:0-10388 GCA_013398295.1 Chionis minor | reverse complement strand
CGACACGCACCGGGCTCCGCGGTGACCCACGTCCCTCCGCGGCCTCCACAGCCCCGACTCGCTCCGCTCCGCGCCGGCCGGGGCCGGGGGGGAGCTGCGCCACCGGGGGCGGGAAGCGGCGCGGGGTGGGGGAGGGCACGGGTGTACCTGCACTTCCGGCAGGCGCTGACGGGAGGCGGGACCCTGCCCCCGCTCCTCGTCCTCCTCCGACGGAGGGCCGCCGTCCCGTGAGCGCGGGAGCCACAGCGCCATCCCCGCCGCCGCTCGCCGTCCCTGGCCGCCCGCGGCGCTTACACACCTCACCGGAAGTGAGGCGGCGCACCACTTCCGGCAAAGCGAGGCGGGCCGCCGCGCCCCCCGCGCTCTGCGGGGNCCGGCAAAGCGAGGCGGGCCGCCGCGCTCCCGGCGCTCTGCGGGCGGGGCCTGCGCCAGCCGCGCCAGTCGGCCTACCCTGGCAGCGGGCCCGGCCCCTGCCTCCCGGAGGCCTGCTGGCGGCAGCGGCGAGGGAGCGCCGCAGCCGGTAGCGGTTACGGCGCCGAGGCGCTCCGGCACGTCCCTGCTCGGAGTACCGTGTGCCGGGGCCTCTTCCCTGCTGGCGGAGGGCCGGCCGCCTCCCTGGAGGCTACCGCAGGACGCTGCCAAATTATACGCACGCGCGCGCGTGTGTATATATATATGTATTTAAAAAATAAAATAAAAGACGCGCGTGCTCCCCGCATCGCCGTGAGGGGCCCCGCCGGGTCCCGTAGGGGCGGGAGGGGGCCGCGGCCGTGGCCGTGGGGGGGATCCAGGACGGGGCGGGGGAGGCGGGAGACGCCGTGGTCGCCGTGGCAACGCGGGCCGGGCGGGGCCGGGCCCGTCCCGGAGGCCGCTGAAGGTGACGGTGGAGCTGCAGGTGCCGGCGGCGAGGCCGCGGGCAGAGCCGTGTGTCCGGGGCGGCCGGCGGCGGGGAGGCCCGGACAGGCGGTGCGGGAGGGCGGAGAGCGGCGCGGGGTGGGGGTAGGAACTTGTCACCGCCGTTCCTCCGGGCCCTGAGGGGCCCCACCGTACGAAGGGGTGTGCGGCGCTGTATGTGCTGCCTGTGCGGGCATGGGTGTATAGGTATGGTGTGACTGTGTGTGTGTGTACACCTGTGCACGCACCTGCAGTCAGAGTCCCTGGGGAGCCGTACCGTTTTTCACAGCTTGGTTCTCATCTAGGAATGGAAGTTAATGTAAAATGAGGTTGTACCTTTGTGGTGGTAATACTCCTGCGAAGAGTAAAACATGCCGTTGTCGTAGCTGTAGTTTCTCGTCCGTGGGTTACTGTCTCCTTCTTTGGGACTGCAGGCATGAAGTGTGCTAGAAAGAGTTTGCAAGGAAATGGTTAGATGAAATGTGGAGTCTTTTTCAAACGACTCTGCCTGTCTGTTTCTCCAGAATTCTTTGCATCTGGCTCACAAGAGGCCTTTTCCTTGAGGGACATGATTACTTTCCCTTTCCCCCTGTGGTTATTACTGTCTCAAGTGAAGATCTACATAATTAATATACCTGAAAGCTATGAAGTGTGATTTTCATTAAGGTCTTCACGCTTTGTCAGGGCAAACACAGCTCTGAACACAGGACTCTTCAGTCTCTCCGCAATAAAAGCCCGTAGCCACGTTCTGACCAGAACCCACTTCTACAGAAGAGCAGTTTCTCATACATTTACTTAGTCATAAGAGGAGCATCGTAGTAATTATCATGAAGCAGATGTTGTCAGATATGTTAATCTTTTGTCTTACCTCACAGTAATGTGGTTGTGTGCCTGTGACATTCATCAGTAGGTGTTAACTAGCATGAAGCAACATTTTCTTAGGGAAAACATGAATTCGCACATCCATCAAAAAGAGAGTATTGCTAAAATACTGTCTGAAAACTGCTATTGTTTGAAGAAGGATGTTGGCACAGTAGAAAGATACAAAAAACCTCCCAAAATATTGATAGAAGAATCAGAATGCAGCTGAGGGCGGCTTCTTTAGATAGGTGGAATGTCCAGCGTGAATGCCCAAATAAAATCAGTGGTAAAGTTCCCATTTACTTCGCAGGGCTCAGAATTTCATGCCAAGGCATGAGAAGAGAATAAGACATAATTCACTGTAGTAAAATAGACAAGAGCTAAATACAGGCAAGAATTCAAATGTTTTCCAAACATAAAATTTCTAATTGTACTTGTGGATCTGCAGTTTTACAGTTTATGGAATTGCAGTTATGGTACTGTAAACATGATAATTTTTCCTACAAAGTACAGACTGTTCTGAAGTTGATGCAGATGTGGATGAATATGCAATTTCAGCTTTAAGGTATTTTTTTCCAAAATATTGCATAACTTTAAAAATGTTATCTTAACATTTTTAAAGAACACAGATATAGATATATAGTATTAGTTAAGTTTGATTTTGCATAATGTCAGCTTGATAAAGAATAGTGGAATTATTTTGAATAGGTATTAAATAAGTATGAATACTAGATTGTTAAATTAGTTGGTGTTATAACCAATTTGTTTACTTCTTACTGTTTTCCTGAGGTATTTGAAAGTGCTGTAGGTCCTGCTGCAGTAACTGAAGTGCTTGAAAGTAAGTATAATTTTTAAAATGCTTGAATAGTTGAATAACTAAAAATTATGAAGTAGGCTCATGTATTCACATAGTCTGTCTGTCTGCTTGTCTGACTGTCCTGCTAAAGTACATGATCTGGTACACATTTTCCCCCTTATGGATTGCTCTGAATTGAGCCATTTGAGTGTCAGCCTCTACTACCTCCCCTTGAGTCAATTACGTGATTTTTCTGTTCTGAGGCCAGGCTGTGTTCTTACACCTAGTGTAACACTAGGCTAACATGACAGGTGTGCTTTTTATTTTTTCCATCAGCAGTTCTTTGTTTTGAAGTCTGTGAGAAGCCATGAGTGTAATGACTAGCCAGTCTTTTAAAAGCTAAAAATCTTATTTATTGCTTGTAGGAGGGTGGAGGGAGAGAAAAAAAAAGTTTATAACAATCATCTGTCTACCTTCTATTTCATCACTGCAAGTAACCTTTTGGTCAGACTTCTTCAGTCATACCTACAGGAGCAGGTGTTGTATTAATTTAAGAAGTTTTCATCCCTTAGCTTTAATTCAGTTAGCATTCCTTTGTCCTTGCTGGGTCTCAGGTTTTTGTCCTGTGAAGTCAACAAAAGGCCAAGTCAGAAGCCACTGACTGTCCCATTGTCTTATAAATCCAGCAGGTGTCAACCACACAGTTACCTTCTGTGGATACTTCTTTCCTGTGTTTTTATTCTAATATCAGAATAAATACACCAGGAACCAAAGAAAAATATTGTCAATTATAATGCACTAGCTCTATATCTATCTTCTTTCTCCTGTATCTTTTGTCTGCTCTTCTGTTTCCTTTGGTGTTCTTCCTCCGTCCCTTCCTGTAAGGTTATTTTTTGATTAGTATCCCAGCAGTAAACAGTAAATCTATTCTAATTATTCAGCCACACTGCTATAATTTTTTTTCATCTTCCAGGGAATGTAACAAAGTTTGAATTAACTCAGCTTGTGTCTTCAGGTAGTTGATAAGTAAATATTTTTCCACATGCTAGTTAATTTGACACTAGAAAGGATATTAGTAGGTATTAGTTTTATGCCATGTCCCTCAGCTTTCTCTCCTTTATAAATTTCAGGATGTCCATCAATGCTATTTCCTTCTACTCCATTATTTCGTGTATATGCTTGGGTACACATTTGAGTTGAAAAAAAAATCCCTTTTCTGACTAGGCTCATTGAATAATTTTGATAGGATCAGTCATGTTGCTTTAGTTTCTGTACCCTGATTTCCTTATTTCTCATAGTGGTCTTAGCTCATAGTTTGCTAGTAATGTTCAAATCGAACACAGATAATAATAATGTCAAGTTCCTCTTGGCAAATAGTTTTGTTGGTCTTCTACAGACTTCATATTGTGTGTTTTTATAAGATGAGGAAAAAAAGCAAATGGACACTGGGTGGCAGATGAGTGCTGTTGTTAACATCACTGATTATGGAGCACTTGTATATTAAAACTGCAGGCAATTTGTTAAAATTGATTATTATTCTGTTATGGCAAAATCAAAGCGTAATTTTTGTTCCCCGTGTAACAAATATTGCTTGTACTTTTGTATTTATTTTTCAGAATGCTTTGCTTCAGATATTCATCTTTCCTTTTCTTCTTTGCTTTTTGGTTTTAAGGGTTGCTGATGTAACAAAGGGTTATTTGTGATGTCATTCCAGGTTCAAAAACATTAAATGATACTGGGAAAAGGAGGTTTTATTATCTCTCAAATGAGATAATCTGTTATTATCTCTAAATAAAAGCCTAAACAAGGTCAAAAAAAAAAAAGGTGTGATCTGTGTTAGTTCAGGGAGTGCTCATCTTTCTCATATGATTGCTTTCATGCAAGCTTTGTGGGTATCATGCTGCCATGTAGCTAGGTGTGGTATATAATTCTTGTTTGTCCCCTGGGCATAGCAGATTGTCTCTGTGGGAGAGGACAGAAAAGGACTGCTCAGTAATAACTCTAAAAAGGATGCAACTGCTGTAAAAAGTACTAAAGGATTTAATAGTCTCCTCAGCATATTCTGGTCCTGTAGAACACCGGTTCTTTATTCTGTATAGTACCTACATGTCTTTCATGACTCAATCTTCAGGTGTTTTCCCCCCTTTTTTTTTTTTGGCTCTGCGAAAATACGTAGCTTAGAGATTTTGCTTACTTTTCATACAGAGGGGTATGTTGTTCTCTTGCAACTTTCTAAATTAAAAAATTATTCAGAAAAACTAAGTATATTCCTCATAAGAGGAACCAGTGCCTGCCTATGTCCTTACTACATCAGAAGCCAGACCTCATAGGGCAAAACTGACTATTTGCTTTCTTCTTGTAGTGTCAAAAGCTCACAGAAGAGTTTTTGCTGTTCGTTATAAAGCTGGGATCCGTTATGAAGACAGTCCTTATAAGCATTGCTACTAGAAAAGATGAAACTTTGAATAGGATCAAAAGCCGGGTACTTGACAGTGTACTTTATAGCCTGCCTCCTACGGTGGGACCTTATGAAAGTATATTCTGTCTCTGGCTGTGCTACCTGTACAGAGAAGTGCTGACCTCCACTCACTCAGAACGCAGTTAGTGGGGCTCTGAAGGAAGAGAAGAACTACAGACAAGTGTGGTGTAGGACGCAAGAAGACCTAGTTACGGTAACCCAGGATAGTTTGTCTCCCCCATCCAAGTGTGTGGAGTCCCAAGCACATCTTATCTCATTGTCGTGGTAACCTCGGATATTTTACATCTTGCTATCCGAGTCTGTAGAATCCTAAGCACGTCTTACCCTGTTACAGTAATCTGGGTTAGTTCACTTCTTCCCATCTGAATATCCAGAGTCCCAAGCACATTTTATGTCATTGTTATGGTAACTCAGCATAAGTTCGTTTCCCCCCTCATCTGCACCCACCTTTGCACAGGTGCAATGTGATGGCCAGCTGCAGGTTTGGAATTCAGACAACAGCACCTGCATTACGTCAGCAAGTTTGCAAGTGAGCAAAACAGGACATTGCATACCTATGACATGTTAATCAGTGCAAGTTTTATTATCCACCCCCATGGTGCTTTCCTTTAAGCTTCCCTCCCAAGCAGGATTCCACTGCATCAGGTCCTCATTTGATTAGCATTGATGTACCGGGGCTGTCATTGGGCTGATGCCATGGTTTCATTAAAGCCAGAGCTTTCACTTGCTGAGCATTGTGCCTTGTCCCTGAGAGATCCACACCTGCTTTTTGCTTGCAATATGTGGACACTTGTGCCCTCAGTTAGTAGGACATTGGTTTCATTCTGTGTGGTTGGATGGTAAAATTACATGAAGTTTGTTTACTACTTGCTGGCTCTCTGGAGGGAATACATTTCAAAAGCAATGATGACTGTCTTTCAACACCATTTTATGATGACACGTTTATGACATTGGAATGTTGTAATCTCATATCAGCCTTTTTTATATTACGGCACGGACCAAGATTTAGCATGCTGTGTATAAGCACATGCATTATACATACTTTGTAAAACGTGCATTATACATAATCTGTATACATTCTCTGACACAGCTTTGGACATTCTCTACACTGTAACTGGGTAGTCTGCCTTCAAGCCTTGCAGTCATCTCCACCCCCAAAATATTTCGAGGCACTTGTGACAGTTGGAAAGTTAATGACTGCATGAAACTCCAGTGTTGCTTTGCTAAGGCAAATCTTTCAAAACTAATAAGAATGTAGATGGTTTCCCTCCCTTTTGCCACTCTTCATTTCATGTTCAGAAGACAAAGTGATCAGGTACAGCATAGTCAGAGCACTGGAGATAAAGCAAATCATCCATTTGCTGGAGAAGCGGTTATTGTCTCAGTCAAGCAGGTAAAAAAAAATATCTCATGTTGTTGTTCTTTCTTGTATACAAATACAGAACCAAATGGTATGGGTTTGCTGTCTATTTGCAACTTCAAATAATTCTAAATTTTGCTGAGCATGTGCCATTCCTGTACCACTCTTCCTAGGCCCACTAATGTTCCAACCACCACCTATTACTGACAGCATCTTTATGAAGGAGAGGGCCAGCATTCTGTCGAGGACATTCATGATATACTGAGTTGTCATTGCACAGCTGTTAATGAAAATTCCATGTAACAACTGTAACGACTATTTTTCTATGTGTGTGTTGGGTTTTTTTTCTTGTAGTAGGGAATGATCTTGCATTTTATGAAGAGAATACTCGAGACTTTCTGTTTCCAGAGCGCAAGGTGACTCCTGCATATCTTGGTGTGGATAGATAATTATTGATAAAAACTTCTCATTTTCCAGTAAGTTGCCTGAAACTGGTACTTATCATAGGTGTCTGAAGAAGGAAGGAATTCAGCTACTTAGCAACTTTGTGAGGACTGGAGTTTGACTATTCCTTTGGTCCTCTTGAGCAGAGGGGGGATGCTCATGTGCTCTTTTGAATGTGGAAGTGCCTCAGAGAATGCACTCGGTGTCTGCTATCCTAACAAATCTGTTAGTTGCAGACAGTAAGAATAATCTCTGCATAGGCAGGTTAGATGCCCTAATAGCAAAGTATTATGTTCAGTTGTGTACCTCCATCCACAGATTATGTGAACAGGCCAGGCGCTTAAAAGATTTTCATGTTTCTTTGTACCTATTGCCTTTGTGGATGCCAGCTTTCTGTCCATTTTCTTTCTCCCGTGTACAGTCTTGTTTTTTCATTCTGCCTGTTCTCACTCGCCTCTTGGGGTCTTTCGTTTTCAAATTTTTGTAAATCCTTCCAGTGCCTGTTCTTGCTAGGTTCATTGTTTCCTGAAGCAGCAATAGCATCTTAAAATGATTACATTTTCATCCTTCTCATTGTGTTATGGATCGGATTATGCAAAAGACACAATAAAAGTGACTTGAATTTTATTAATCTGAGTCCACTGCAGCTTAGAATAGTGTTGAACAGAGAGGAGTGTCCTTCCTGGAGACTCAGTTTTCCATTGATTCATTCAGAAAATTCTTGTAATTACTCTATACGTTAGGACGGCCATTATTTCATGTGAAAAGACAGGGTTTTGTGCATAAATTGCAAGTATAGAAGATACTTAAAAACTGTTAGAAAGTTCTGGCTAATACAAGAATACTTTCTATACATTTAGAACAGAAACTGAGAACCAAATGTTAACACACGGTTCTTTAACTTGGTCCTTAAGAACCAGCTGCAGGCAAAGATGGTGATGACATAATGGTAAAGGAATAGGTGATTTGGGGTTACCCTCAGACTGGCTCAGATCCAGTCATAGAAATGGCAGCATCACCTCATTTCTCTGGCTGGATCTGGGCCAGTCAGATGCTGCCCTGAAATCGCCTATTCATTTACCAACATGTCATCACCTTCTTTCTCTTCAGATGGAGAGTTAATTTCTTTGCTTCTTCATCTCCACTGCTTCCGTTTTCTCCTCCTCTGCATAAGGGAGGGGCAAATATAGTTTGAAGGTGATACTGTGATTTCTCTGTCGCTCTTGTAGAAGAAAGAGGAACTGCTAGAAATGTACGATTCAAAGTTGAAGGCAAGTGAACAGGTTTTTTTTATTTTTTATTTTTTTCAGTTAAAGATCATTAGTGTCTTTTATAGTATTTGTCATGGCATTACCTGCCTTGAAAGGCAAACTGGAATTCCTTTTTCACATCATTTTGGAAAGTGTCCTTTGGGCCATCCTGATCGACCAGGAAGACTAGCATGCAAATGAAGCTGCTAATCAAACAGTAAAGAGCTGTATATCTTTTCTGTAGTTCAGAGAATTCTACTTACCTTTCTTCTCAGTATTGGCTTTCTGGTGAAATGCTCTGGGGCAGTGCTAGTGCCTCAAGCACGTGTTTTGATCTTGCTCGCCTTGTGCATCCTGTTTCCCTTCTTCCACAGTTTTAAGAGAACAGGCTAAAATCAAATTACTGCTTTTCATAGTAAAATTGCTTTACAGTTGTTCTTTGCTGGTGAGTTTGCCACAAGTCTTTTTTAGCTGCAGTGACTCTTTTAGTCGCTTTTGATTCTGCAGTTGTAATGAAGGACTTGAAGTTTTCTGATTATAAGGGGGATGTATAGGCAGTGATTATGTGTTTAATCCTTTTCCCTTACCTGTTATTTTTAAGGAAATACCACCAAAAATAGACTTCTCCACAAGAACAACCATTACAGAACTTCCACTTCAGTACAGAAGAAAGAATTATGTAAGTGTTTATGGTAAGGATGCAGACCTGGTTACAATTTTATAACATTTGAGTGAGTCTATTTGAGTCTAGCTTTACTGTTACCTTTGTATATAGATACCTTGGGCAGCAATGGTAGGTAAGATTTAAGGCCATGCTAGAAGTCCTAGATTTTGTTGTAAAAAAACCCCAAATCTGACTGACTGAACCAAAGCCATCCATTTCTCAGATTGTTATCTGCTATGCCAAATGCTCTCATTTCCTAATTATTAAGTAATTCATTCCAGGGAAAGCCCAGAAGAACAAATAATCTTTGCATTGCTTTCTATTGAAGGTAAGATTTGAGCAGATAGTGATCTCTTGATTTGATGGCGTTTCACTGCCTCCTGTCTTTTGCAGACAGTGGTTTATATCTAGTTTTCACAAATGCTTGTCTTTGCATGCTTTTGCTTAGTGAATTCATGCTTCCCCTATTTATCATAGCCTCCTCTAATCCAGATTGAACTGCAACCAGTTAGTCTTCCTCTGAGAAAGTGCTACCACTGATTTCTATGCTTTATTTATTGGCTATGTATCTAATAGGTTATCTATTAGATAATATTCTGTGGGAACAAAATTCTGTTCTCCCTGCAGGAAAACAACACTTAGAGCAGACAAGTACTTTTGAGCTGCTGAATTTGGCCCTCATAAATTATCTCTGATATACTTAGAAGGTTTACTTGAATAAGCTCCCACAGAAGTTAGGGTTTCAAGATTTTAACCAAAGTTTTGAATTTACTAAACTCACAAGTGCTTTTCTGCAGTACTTCATCCTTCTCTGAGCTTTGTGACAGCCAGGGAACATCTTTCAGGATTGAGCCCTAGATGAGAGATTATGCAGCTGAGATAATGTGGAAGGAGATAGGATATATGAGCCCATGCTGACTTCTTTCTGGTTTTGACTTTGACACACTACACAACAGAATCATGGATTCTTCCATTTTGTGCATACAGGTATCCAAATTCTGCTATCATATGGTCAATTCCTACTGGACTAATTTCTGATTAAGGCTTAGTTGTCTTTGCATGGAGTTGCAAATAGCTTGTACCTGTTTTTACTTAGGTAATTGTGCAACGACTGCCAGGGCCGAAACAGAACAAGGAAGCAAAGTTCTGCATCTGCATCACCAACATGAAGGAACCAATCACTAAGACAATGTAAGATGTCAGTGAAAAGGGATGAAAGCTATGGAAGGCATACAAGGTCCTTAAAATCACAAATTCCTTTGCTAAACACTAGAGACCACTTCTGTGAACTCTGCAGACAAAATCAGCAGAAGCCATCAAGATTGAGCCTGGAGTCTGCTGTGTTCAAATCAAAAAATGACAACAGGCCACCATTTGTACACGGACATGTAAGTCCTAAAATTACTGGAATGCATTAAGAAGGTGAATTTCTATTATTATTAATTTCGTCGTTTTTTAATATCTTGTCTTGAACTACTAATATCCTGTCTTGAACTACTAGATCAGCAGAAATTTAGCAATGAATTTGGAAATATAAATGTTCTTTTGTTCAGTATGTATGTTCAGGCTTGTGCTGTTTCTCAGCTCAGATGAACAGTTGACAAACGAAGACGCTGTTAACCTCGCCGTTACCTTACCGT
>VZSF01003237.1:410240-435160 GCA_013398295.1 Chionis minor | reverse complement strand
CGGGCCGGGGGGAGAGGGGCTGGGGGGGGGGGGAGTTTGGGAGTTTTGGCAGCTGCCCGGGGAGGAGGCTGCGCTCCATCCTTGCGTCCCTTAGGAGCGGGGGTTCGGACCTACGGACCACTGTCTGCGTTGGAAGGGCTTCTCTTTGGATGGAAAAGGATAGAATCGGATCTTGGGGGATGGGTGCTGTTTTTAATGAAGATGGGACTTAATGTGCTAAACACCTGCGCAGGCGGCTGCGGTTGCTACAGTTCCGTTTTTTAAGTGCTAACCAACTTTTAGCTTTTTTTGGAGAGAATATTTGTTAATATTTGGGTACCAGTCTTCCATTAAAATAAACTGAACGCTCCCCTTTAATAAGCACAGCTATAATAGTGTTTCTTACTGTTTATTATTTTGGAGTGCCATATTTGTTTTGGAGGGCACAAACATGGTTCAGCCCCAGGTGAACACAAACAAAATGTCTAAGATTCCTGGTGCTTTTTTTGTGGGAAGAGAGAACTGGATAGAGTGAAGTTAGCCGATGGTGGTTTCCCAGTGTAACAGATACACAGCTGTGCAAGTCACACACCTGTCAAAACGTATACTGGTGTACCCTAGGTGAAAGGGATGCAGGTATTACCCCGCTATTTTTCTTTGTCATTGTTTTTGATTAGTAAGTCTGTAATAAGACTTAAAGATTTATTTTCAGGGTGAGTTACTGTATGGAAAAGATGGCTCGTCCTAAAGAGGTAGGCCTACTGTTAGTCATATGACATGCCTGTCTAATGAAGAGCATACAAATAAGAGAGTATATTGGAAGTGTGTATTTTAAATATATTCTTTGATCAGCCCAACAAGAAGAAAATCACCAAATGTGTTTAACACAGGAAGCGTTGGTGTAGCTCGAGAAATAACTATAAACATGGAATTGAGTTTGGCTGGGAAAATACTTTGTTTCTTGTGGTGTGTTAAGGAAACCAACCCTAAACATAGGATGCAATTAACCGTCACCTCTTCTTAGTGCCAGTGTGTGGAAATTGCTGAATTGACTGTAATAATGTTTATGAAGAGTACAGATCAGGTGGCATTTTTTTTTCCCTGGTGTAGTATTTCAGGAATAATACCAAGACTCTGAAGCAGTAATTGGCTGTAAGATGTTATAGTGGTCATTTGGCAACTTAAAATGTTGAGAGTATGGCTGCTTCTGCTGCAGAAACCTGCAGGGGTGTTTCTGCTGGGCCTCAAAGTCTTGTTTTCTGTAGTGGTGGCTTTAAACTTCATGTTTATATAACAATGCCAAATGTTACCTGCTTAAATAAGCTAAATTTGTAGTTGCCTCTTCCAGTTCTTGAACCTGAACTTTGGTGTTGGCTTTATGATGGGAATCAGAAACAATTGGAACTGCATAAGCAGCAAAGGGGAAGAATACAGTGTCAAACTACATTGTTTATTCAATCTTGGCTCTTTAGTGTAATTTGAAGCTGGTGGCTTTTTTAAAGATAATAGCACTTAGTTTCATAGGCAATGAACTTTGGAGTCATTCTGCAAATCTGTGCTCCTTGTTAGTCACACTGGCTGAAGTGGGAGAGCATCTGAATGTTTGAAGAGGAGCAAATCCACAAAAGCGCTGAAGGTAGAGAAGCCCATTGTTGTTCCGGGGCTTTGGTGCCCGAATACTGCTGTTGGTTTGGCCCATATGCTCAAGTTGACCTGAAAGCTGAGTTGGGCTCAAAATACCACTTTTAGACTGTCTGGTTACAAATTATTCAGCTAAGACACTTGTAGACACATTTGAATGCAATTGCTGAGCGATTATACATTTCTTAGGCAAAGTGAGTATGTAGTCATCTGTACTGGAGCCAAATTGGATGCGGGGGAAAAAATGGTTAATCATTATTTGACAAGAGGTCATTAGTCTGTTCTGAGAGCCTGCAAAGTGGGGTTGAGAAGTTGTCTTTTGCCTACCTGTACTTTTATCTCTGATGTTCAGCATCATGAAAGACAGCACGGTTGCACCAAGTGGCATGTCTCTCCTAGAGAGGTGAGGGTAAATGGAGGGAGACACCTAACAAGTCCAAATTTCTGATGTGGGTGCACTGCCTAGACGTGCTTGTGCGGTCCTCCCTTTCACATCATCACCTGGCAAGTGCTGTTGCTACTTTGCTGTTGTAAAAACTGCGAGGAATGCAGCTGAACACGGCTTCTGAGGTTGGCCATCTTCAAAGAGGCTAGTGAAGTGCCATTTTTTGCAGGTGATGGAAGGTGATAGACATTTTAAAGGAGGATAACGGAAATTCAAAGTAGGAAAACCTTGTATGAAGTAGTTAGTGTAGCAGTGGAAGCTGGAGAGGTTGTGGAGTCTCCGTCCTTGGAGGATTCTTGAAAAACTTCAGAGGTCTTCATGTCTTGGCCAGACAAAGCTGTAGTTGACCTCTGGTGTTGGCAATTTTCCTGCTAGTGTGGCTGAGAGGTTGAACTAGATGACCTCCAGAGGACCCTTCTGACCAGCAGCTGCATGATGGCTCTTCTGAGCAAATGCCTATGTGGGAGAATGGCTGGCAATTGTAAAAGAAACTTCCGAAGGTTATTTGCAGGGTAGAGATGATGAATGTGAGAGCAGAGAGTCTTGCAGAACCACTGCTGTGTGAGATCTCTCTAAAGGGAAGACGGAAGCCACTCGTTCGGAGAGAGCTCTTCGTGTTGGCGGGGGAAGGCGAGGCACCCGAGAGTTTACACTGTGTTTGCATCTGTGAGTGTTAGATTATGCCTCCGCATGCTGTATCTCACTATAAAAAAAAAAAAAAACCAAACCCAAAGAGATTGCTGCTGGAATGTCAACAAAATTAACAGAATGAGCAAGGAGGGAGAAGATGAAAGCAGCGGTATTTTGTCTTCTATTAGCTTTACATGGTATCCACTTGTAGATGTGATAAACCTAATGAAGAGCAGTTACAGTAATTGCCGATTACCACCTGTCCTCCCACTGGTAAACGTGGCCTTTCTGTAGTGTGATTAGAGATGGCTGAGTGGGAAAGTGTGGTGAGTTTACAGAGTTTGATGGAGAAGTTTTCCCACGAGGGAAATAGGAGGATGTGACAGTGCGTGTCAGATACATTTAATTCGGGTGTTAAATCTGTCCAGCCCAAATCTATTTTGAGCTGAACTTGGGATATTTGGATTAAAAACCTGTTACAAAACTAGTTAAGCAGAGAAACTCTCCCGTGTCTCAAGGGCTAAGGACGCTTGATGTGCAGTTTTGCTCTGTAGAGGCTCATGGGCATGCATCCGTGGAACATGGGTACAGCAGAGGCACTTTGCTGCCTAGCATCAGGTTAATCCCACTCGATTTAGCAGTTCAGCACCCTTTGTGTTTTCCTTTAACTTCTCCCATTGGACATGTTAGCTACCTTAGACTGCTAGCTGAGTAGATGTTAGAGTTTACCATTAATTTTTACTCCCATTGTATGCAGATGTTTTAGGGAAATCGTGGAAGTGTAAGAATGTGTGCACGTACATAGAGGAAAATGCATTTGGAGAAATTGCAAGATATGTTTAGTTTAGGCTTCTGTGTTTATAAACACTGTGTAATATTCAATATAACTTGTATATTGTTAACTTATTTGTCTTGTTGGGAATCAGATAAGCATAGCATCAAGGTCAGTTTTGTTATCAGAGGCTATGTGCTGAGCTGCATTAGAAGATAAGTTTTGCGCATCAGAACTGATAGTGGCGCATACTTTCATAAAGAACTGTTGCAGTGCTGGCAGAAGTGAACTTAAGCTTTCATGATTGTTTTCCTTTCTTGTATTTTAAGCCAATACAGAATCGCAAACTGAAGCACGCTTTGGCATTTGTTCCCCGAGCCCCATTTGTATTTGAGATGCAGCAGTCTTGCATCTTAGTAATACGTAAGCTTTCTTACAAAGATGAGACAAAATCTGGTAGCCTGTTCTCTGCTGTCACTGGCCCCTGTGAATTTATTTTTTTATGGTGCAAAGCTTCCCGTTTGAATTAGGATGTAGCTACTCTTCTTCAAAGGTTAGTTCTTGTTAACTTAATGCAGGGTTGACCCAGACTGTTATTTTATCTCACAGGGAGAATGAAGTATTTTAAAGGTGTTTGTGTTTCAAATGTGTCATTACATTCATAGGAAAGAGTTTACCAGTAATCTGTTTCTCAGTATTTAAAAGCTAAATACAAATAGAGTGTTAAACTGAAGAATCTTGTGCTTGACTGAATAAAGGGGAAGTAGTTATGTGTTTGAGTGTGTACTTCCTGCAGCTTTGGATCTAAAACGGGTGTACAAAGTCAGAGCACTAGTATGCGGTCTGGGTGGAGAACTTCGAAGGTCCTCTGCTCAGCTGAAGCAGAACCCACAAAGAAGCAAAACACTTCAACCTTTGTGCTTGTATTGGCATGAGAAAGACTTTTTACTGTAATTATTTCCCTTTGGCATATAAAGACCTTACATGATAAGATATAAGTAACCTTAAGATTGCTGCCAGAAAATATGTATGCCAAGAACTTGAGAAGTGAAGCACAAGGGAGTGAGGCCTCCCTGTGTAGCTCTAAAGAATAATTTAAAAAACAACCAACAGCGTGGATTTTCTTACTAGGCAGAACTGCTACCTCATTACTTGACCACAGCACCTTGTGACCGCACTCTTCCTGTGTGGGAAGTGCTTTTCTACATTGCAGGGAAGCAGTTGTAGGGAACCCTCTTAAACATCATTTTTTTGTCACTCTGAGCGGGTTGCCTCTCAAAGCTATCTTCAGGGCATGTATGGAACGGTCCCGTTGCTTTGTAGCAAAGGTTCCTGGTTGCTGTGTCTACCCGGGGACCGCAATGGCTCCTGGCAGAGCTGGGGAGTGAAATAAAACCTGGATTTGGAATTGTTTGGAATTGAGGAGGTTGGATATTGTGATACTCCTCTTGTTGTCCTGTTGGAGACAGTTCAATTTGGTGCAAAGTATCATATTAAACCATACGGGGTTTGACTTCCCAGTCTGTGTTCTTTTTTGCATGTTTGTTTCTTCTCAGATAGTAAAAGTAGGTATTTTGCGTATTCATAAATAGAGCCTGGCTTGAATTCCTAAAAGCAGAATGCATGATTCTGAAGCAGTTTTATGTAGTCTACCCAAGGCAGTGGGGCTTGTTGAGCAAAAAGCTCGATTCCTGCTTTTCTTTTTTCAAATTGCAGGTGACCTCTGCAGAGAGGAGCTGAACTTTGAAAAGACAGGGCATTTGATTTGTTCTGTGAATAGCAGTTAAATTCTCATCAAGGAATACTCCTGAGCTGTGCATCACTTTTTGTAGATTCTTCCTAGGAGTAAGAACAGTTAGAAAGAGCTGAGAAAAATCTTTTAATGATCAGATCCCCAAAGTGCTGCAGAAAAAGCCCAGTTTTAATGCAGGTGCATTGACTCTCCTTATGAATAGAAGCTGTGCAATGATGGTTACAGTTGCACAATTCCTCAAACCTCATATCTGCAGAGCTATAAGCTTGGAACAAAGGTTGTGCAACTGGTATTGATCTCATCCAGGCGTGTTTCTTTATGACTGCTGTAAGGATCAAGCTGATGTTTGGGGATATTTTTTTCAAAAGATTGTGCTGCTGTCATTCTGCTCCTCAATCTCTTACTCAAAGAAGCATGACCCACAGATAGAAGTATAAAAATACTTTTCATAGACTCATTTGTGTATTCTCAGCCTAAGGTACGTAACATGCTATTTTTGTCTTGTTCCAAGGCAGCTTTCGAATACAAGACTGCCTCAGAATTAAATTTTTCATGGATTTGAGAGACTACACCAACTACGGGTGCTGATATATATGCTGCAGATACCAACTATAAGAGTGAAAACTCTTGTGCTGTCAACATGCCTAAAAGAGTAGCAACATCACCTTAAGCAGAGTGCTCGTACACGTGGTGTACAGTAATTAATGCACAGGCTCCTTGTATGGCATGACTTAAGTGGATGTGTCATCTCCAGCCCTTGCCACATTTAGCCATGGCTTCTAGAGGGGAAGTCTTGTCGGAAACTTGAGCGTACTCTCCATAGTATGTTTTCTCAGAAGTCCTCCATCCTGAGTATCTCTGTGGCCTTAGTTTAACCCTGCAAATGAAATCACTTTTTCAGTAATTAGAAGAGGAACTGGTGTTTTCACATGAGTTCCTGCTTTCTCCATTCTCTCTGCATCCAGATAGGATGGAGCCAAGATTCAGCTAAAGCAAACTGATTTGAAGGCTGCAGTGATAGGAGGAGAGTTCACAAATTTTGCATGTTATGTCCGCATACAATTATGTTCTAACTCTGTAGAATTAGTGTATTTCTAGTATTTAAAGGTAGCCAACCGTGGATAAATCTTGCAGCCTTGCGGTCCCAAAATCACAGCTACAGTTCAACTGATTGTGCGCTTGCCGTATATACCTATCTATGTGTATCCCCTTCTGTGTTCGAGAAGACAGAGTATAAGGAGTAAGTTAACAGTGTGTGCACCCCGTTGCTTGTCAAACTCCTCCACTTTGCAAATGAAACTTGAGCAATGTACCTATCAGCCAACTCTTGACAAATGTTCCGTAGAGAAATCTGAAATTTCTTGGCATTTGTTGCAGAGGTGAAAACTGACCTATTTCTTCGGTCTCAAAATCCTTAAATTGCTGTTACGATCACTCAGTTAACCCAGAAAGTGGATATTGTACAGCACAATCCCATTTTTCAGCATAAAGCACATTCTCATTTGAATTATGGCATTAACTTCCTTACATTTCTTGTGTTCTTGTTTTTTACCTGATATACAAGATTTGTAAACCTTAAGATTTTGAGAGATGTGACTAATGCTATATTTACAAAAGCCTTTTGCGATATTTAACATGGGATGCTGTCAATCTTCTGACAAACAGGCATGGTTTGCACCAAATCTTTCTTAAGCTCATCACTTGGACTTCCAGCTGTTTCCCCCCTCCGTCTGGAAGACTAGATCCTAGTTATTCAGCAGGCCTGCTGAGCAGGAAGAATCCCGAGTATTTTAGCTAGTACTTGGCTTGCTGTGTCCTAGTCTGGATGGGTTGGATTGACTCCTGCAGAGTCTGTTGGTGAATCAGCTTCCCTTCTTTGGATTTGGTCCTGTGACGCTATTTACAACAAGAGGGTGAAATTTAGTGAGATCACTTGATAAATCATCGGTTAATTGTGGTCAAACAGTAAGATGACAAATTTTCTTATGTCCAGAGGCACAGTGCAAAGAAGTCGGGTATGCAGTTACGAAGTCAGTTCATACGTGAATTTATGCTTAGTCTTATGCTTAGATCTCAGCTTTATAGAAAAGATACCAGGTTTATAGAACTTCTTTATTCCCACTTGGAGCTACATTTTACTCTCAGAATTCATCCTTGTATTTAAATTATTTTTTTCAAGATGAGTAAGGTTATTGACTCAATCTTTTTTGTTAATCTGACAATATGCTTCAGCTATCCGTTCCTGAAAGCTGATGCTACTATTAAGTTTTTTAACTTTTGCACTCATGTTATAAATGAACTGGCACACAGCCAACCTATATACATTAAAATATTTCGGTAGGCCGTTCTTCTCAAGGGTAGATCTCACTGGTAATGTAAATCCAATGTAGTTGCATCTTATTTATGATGAATTCATTAACGTCATCTTGGTTTTCTTCCTGAGTTTTGTGCTTCTGTAATACATGGATTGCATCTGAAGAAATAAATTTAAACTCTACAGAATATTTAAAAAGCAAACAAACAAAAAAACCCACGAAACAATCAAACCAAAGCCAACAACCCAGCAAGTGGTGGTGCCAGTTAGGAAATAAAAAAGGAGCTTCCCAGCTCCAGTTCATGATCTTTCTTAAACTTACAAGTTAAGTTTTAGACACTGTTTCTGGGAGATGACAGTGAGGAAACTGAGATGAAGGTATTGTCTTTGCTGGAGGGTTGCTGAGTAGCTGTTTTACCACACACAGTTAAGAAGATTTATTGATAGAGGCATATTCAAATACCATGGTCCTATATGACATAAACTATAGAATCCCTGTTAGGAATTGCAGTCATCCCACAGAGTGACAAAGACAAAGTACTTGTGGTTTAGTGTTGTAGTAGCACAGAAATTCCCCCTTCCTATGCAAGATACAAAAAAAAAAAAAAGAAAAACAGAGCACAGATTCAATAATGCTAATTTTCTATCTTGCATATACTTCTTAACAGTACTTTTTGTTAGCCCTTTGTAACTTCAAGGGATATATGAACAACTCTCTTCAGCTCCATAAATTGGGCATTTTAACTGTGCCAATTTTTAAAAAATATGCAAATAAATAAATGCTTCTCTCGGAAACAAAACTTGTTATGTGAGCTAAAGATAACCGTTTGAGGAGGCATTCCTGTCCTGCTGCTTTATCAGCTATAGTGTATAATTGCTTTCTCATGAGTGTGCATTGCAGTCTTTGTGTAAACTGCCAAAACTGTTATTTTAGGAGTGAAAGTTATTTTAATCCTTTGTTCTCAAAAAAAAAAGTGGTTGAATTTTATTTATAAGTTGGTATGAAAGATAGACGATGGTTTGAGGAGTTTGTAATTGGGCTTTCTGAGCACATGTGACAGCATTTGAATGTGTAGAGTTGCTCATTTTTCCATTTTTACCTGCAGCCAGAGGGATATTAAAGATGATGTAACAGAAACGAGTATTAATTCTTTGTTCCTGGTGAGGATTTTTGTTAATGCCTGCCTTGTTGAAAAGTATAGCGTTGGTTTAGTCTTAAGTCGTTATATGTATTGCTTTTGCTCTTTAACAAAGCTAATCAATCAATTCTTGTATCTTCACAGCTTTTCCATGGTTTGGCATGGACATTGGGGGAACTTTGGTGAAACTTGCATATTTTGAACCTATTGATATCACTGCAGAGGAGGAGCAGGAGGAAGTTGAAAGCTTGAAGAGCATCCGCAAATATCTGACTTCCAATGTAGCCTATGGATCCACTGGCATTCGAGATGTCCACCTTGAGCTGAAAGACTTAACGATTTTTGCTCGAAGAGGAAACTTGCACTTTATTCGATTCCCAACTCATGATTTGCCTACTTTTATCCAAATGGGAAGAAATAAAAACTTTTCAACACTACATACGGTGCTCTGTGCCACCGGTGGTGGCGCTTACAAGTTTGAAGAAGACTTTCGCACAGTAGGTAGCCTATCTGTCCTCGTACTGAAGCTGATGCTAAAAGCATTGCCCATGATGGGTTAAAATAAGCGGTATTTTGAAAAACTCTGGAATGCTCAAAGATTATTCATTTGGTTTGCAGTCTTAAGTATGATAATGAAATACCCTTTCTGATATCATCATAATAAATATGAAGATCTAATGCTAACAGCTAACTAGAAACTTCCATTAATGCAGTGAAATGCAGGATGCCTTTGTGGAAGTTAACCATTTTGTAGTATGTATTTTATCTGATGGGAAATGCGTTTAAACTGCTGAGGTGGTTGAGTCACTTTGAATTTTCTTTCCTAAGCAATCTTTGATGATAGGTTTTCAACATTTGTGGGTGGGATTATCCTCATTAATTTAGTCCAGTGTATTGTTTAGAGATCTGTGACAGAACATGTATCTCGAAAGACCTTGGAGTGCTAATAAAGTTGCAAGGGTAGTTAGTATGGTGCCACTGAGGTTTTTATCTTAGGTTTTTATCTGCTGACACCTTGGAAATGTCTGCTTGACTTTCAAGATGGGGGAGGAAACCCACAAACCTTGAAAAGATGTGCAGATGGGTGAGTTTCACCAAGATGACACTCAGTGGGGCCTCTAGGGTATTTGGTGACCTTTTTTTTGATTTAGATTGATGAAAAATGTTGCTAATTTTCCATGGATTAATGTCTTGAATATGTCAAAAACTATCTTTGGCCGTACCAAAGCAGATATTTATACTGCCTGTCTGTTCCTGATTCAAGCCTGAGGTCTAGATTTATAGTCAGAGTAATTTGCTAATTGATGTACTCGGAATTTACCTTGGAAAAAGGTAAATTGCCATTCTTTGTTGGCTTTATAGTGGGATTGAAGTTCCTGAATTAGTCATCTGAGATACCTTCTTAAAGTTAGGCGGTACAAATATACTGATAAATTTGTAGCACGTTTAAGCAATGTTAGAACATGTTGACACTGGCTTTTTTCTTTTTTAACACAGATTGGAAACCTCCAGCTGCACAAACTGGATGAGCTTGACTGCCTTGTCAAAGGCTTATTGTATATAGACTCTGTCAGCTTCAATGGCCAGGCAGAGTGCTATTATTTTGAAAATGCCTCAGATCCTGAGAGATGCCAAAAGATGCCTTTTAACCTGGATGATCCATACCCATTGCTGGTTGTTAACATTGGTTCAGGAGTCAGTATTTTATCGGTGCATTCCAAAGACAACTATAAAAGAGTAACTGGAACAAGGTAACTTACAAACCTAAGTTGGGGTTGTTGCTCTATGGAACAATGAACCTTCTGTTTTCAAAGTGGTTCCTCTCCCTGACTCCCCCCACCCATCCCTTACCTCACTCTGTAGTACAGAAAAGTATTTTATCTTTAATTTACAGCTGCATTCATTGAAGCACATCCCCACAGTTCTATTGCTGAGAAGATTTAGCCAGTATTGTCTTTATCCGTTGACGACTGCTAGAAGTGCTCCCTACTGTTTACAGGCTTTATCTTAAGTTTTGATAATGTTTCAAGTGAACCTGTGTTTCTCTTGCTCTGTAAGGATAAATAAGTCCACGCATTTTACAGAAAATCATCAAGGATCAGAGTCAGTGGCATGATGTGGGTATTTAGGGAGTTTTAGTCTCTGCTTGAGTCTTCCAGCGTACATTTTGAGAGTTTATAACAATTGGTTGGTTCTTACTGTATGGTTAGCTTCTTGTGACTTAGATAAACATTAACTTGTTTGATAACTGTGTAGTGAGTCTTCAGCAAGAAAGCACACGCCTTGGTATCTAAGTTGGAGGGCTTTATTTGTTAATTTTTTTCATCAGACATAAGAATCTCTGGTATGAGGAAATACTATTTAAAAGCAACTAGTTTTCTTTCTTAGTCTAGGTGGAGGGACCTTTCTTGGTTTATGCAGTTTGTTGACGGGCTGTGAAAGTTTCGAGGAAGCTCTGGAAATGGCATCCAAAGGAGACAGCACACACGCTGACAAGCTGGTTCGAGATATTTATGGAGGCGACTACGAAAGATTTGGCTTGCCAGGCTGGGCTGTAGCATCCAGGTAAGCAAGAGATCTTTCGGTTCTTTTGCTAGTTTTGGGGGGCTTCAGAAACAAGACTTTATTACTACAGAGAAAGCTATTTTTTGCAAATTGTTACTGTAGTCAGGTTCCGTTTTCATCCTAAAAGTATATATACTCGGTTTTCCTGAATATTTAAAGCCACATAGAACTGCAGGTGCTTGCTAGCTAGGTACTGGAAGAAACCTCATGTGGTGTGTCATATACAGCTTTACATGAGTCGGAGAGAATGTGAGGTGATCACAGGAGTGACAAGAACAAAGTGCAGAGGGAAAACAAGGCAGATTACTTTTTGCCTTCCCAGTATCTTTCAGTAGGGCTGTTCAGGGGGAAGGTGAGTGGAAGAGGGCATTTTTTTTAATCTTACAGTAGTATCTCTTAATTTTTTATTTTATTTTTTTTTTAGAAAGACTGCTTTTTTTGATATATGGCTATTGGTACGGGTACCTGGTATAATGTTTTAACTACTTTTCACATTTACGAAGACTGTTGAACATGAACAGTTTGCACCGTAAGAATGAAAGTAATTTACTGCCAGTTATAGAGGGTTTTTGTTCTAGCTGCAGCTTCTGTTTGCATTGGGGAATATTATTGGTGATGTTACAGCTTCTCTACCTTTAAGAAATGTAGGAAGTGTAAACTTTGGGAGTGAAACTAATATGTATGTAGGAGTTCATTAAATCTTTGGTTTTATTCAGTTGTAAGAGGTTGCAATTCACAATAACTTAATTCTCCCTCTCCAGCCAGCTGAGTCCAAGCCTCTTCAGAGGTTTTAATACGTGCAAACTTTACACTTAGTCAATACATCTTAACTTGCTCTGTATGCGTAGGTACTTCTTGTTCTCATTTACTTCTTAATACCCTTAGGATCTTTAAGGACTATTTGAGTTTTAGAATAATCAGCATTCTGTCTCTCCAAACTGACTTAGGGCACAGAGTCCTTAGTGGTAAGATACCATGAATAGCTATGGATTCTTCTCTCATTTTTTCTTTTTTTATATAATTTGTAAGAAATTGTCTGCTGTGTATAGTAATGGAAAAGTCCTCCTAATCTAGAACTCTTCATTTATACAACCTAAACAGCAGTCTGTCAGCTGTTTGTTTTCTGTTTCAGGGGATTATGTCCCATCATAAAACCATTCAACTCATGTCCGTTTTAATTATACTTTGAGAACAGATGATTGGATAGATACTGTGAGGAAGCAAGCTTGAGGAGTTGGAGGATTGACCAGTCAGACTTCAGCATTGACTTAATTTACAATGACTAGGTTTGCAGAGTAGTCTTGTCTAAGACTACTTTTTGCTGTAGATGCGTCTTCATGAAAGTCAACAATCTAAAAAATGTTTTGTTGAGGGTCATCATTGTAACGAGATTGGCTGTTCGTTTTGAAGGAATAAATACATACGGCATAGTATCAGTCGTCAAATTGCTTTATTTAATACAGACTTAAAGGACCTCCTTAAGAACAAACATGAGACTTAAGTTTTGTTACAGCATAAGAATTACTTCTGAAATTACTTGAAATGCACATGAATTGCCTTGTACTTAATGGAAGTTTTTCCTGTTACAGTTTTGGGAATATGATCTACAAAGAGAAGAGAGAGTCTGTTAGTAAAGAAGATCTTGCAAGAGCCATATTGGTCACCATTACCAATAACATTGGGTCTATTGCCCGGATGTGTGCAGTAAATGAGGTAAAAACTTCTGATAAGGAAATGATCTATCTCTAGGTCTCTTACTTGGTTTCAGATTAAATCACTGCTAAAATGATGTATCGTTTTAAACCTCTGAGGATGTTCTTAAATGAAACTAAGAAATTCATGCAGTATTAAAAGAACTAGGAATTGGTTCAGAATATTTTTACTGTCTTTGGAGACGTGGGACAAGGATATCTTTGCCAATAGGGGGGATAACCTGATGAGGAGGGCTTCAAACTAGCTTTGTTAGGGAATGGAGCTCAAAGCCTGCAGGTAAGTGAGGGAGCAGGGAAGCACAGAACGCTGTGATGAAAGGACTCGAAGTCCGCTTCTGAAAACAGGACGGTTGTGGGCCTAGCTTAAGTCTTTGTGCACAAACACACGCAGCATGGGATACAAGAGGACCTGTAAGTCCTGGTTCTCATGAGGGACTATTGCAGCCTCTATTGGAAAGATAGCATGGCAGATCACAAGCAATCCATACTTCTCAGTGCGCTGGGGACAATTCTCTGACACAATTGCTAGGCAGTCTGACTAGGCAAGCATGGTGATGGACCTGCTATTTGTGAGTGAAGAACTGGTCAGGGATTTCAGTGGCAGCCTTGAAATAGTCCAGTTTAAGGTCCTGAGGAAAGTGAAAAAAGCAGCGAGTAGAATGGAGACTCTAGATGGACATGAGTAGAACAGGTTTCTGCTTTTGGAGGGACTTAGGAAGCAAGATCTTGTGGGAGGTTGTCCTGATGGCATAAGGAACCCAGAGTAGCTCATTGATCTTCCAGGACAGCCTCCTCATGGCAAAAGCGGAAGGTAGGATACAGACTGGGTAGGGAGAAGCAATGCAGAGGAGAGGCGGGTGCTAGCAGAGAAGTTGAACTGAACATGAATCAGCAGTGTACGCGTGCAGTGGTGAAGGCTGCCCTTGTACCGAGGCGCATATGCGAAGACAGAGCCAGCAGGCCAGAAGAGGTGATACGTTGGGCGTGACATCTTTCCCCCTCCTCCCCAACCACCACCATCACCAGAAGAGAAGCACTGGTAAAGGAGAACAAGTCTAACAGACAGGTTACTCAGGCTCCCTGCCCTGGAGCACCTAACGTATGAGCAGACTCTGAGGGATCTGGGTTAAGCCTGAAGAAGAAACTGATGCTTGAAATGGTTGTCTCCATCTAGAGAGGGTTATGGGGAAGACACTGCCAGGTATGGCATGTTTCCCGTGCACAGCAGGATGGGAAACAATGGACACAACTGATAGCAAAGGGAATTCTCATTGGAATAGGGGAAAAAAGATGCTCACAGTGAGCGTGATTAAGCCCTGACACACAGACTCGGAGAAAGACTGTGGACTCTGTGTCTTTGGAGAGTTTCAAAACATGTGACTCGAGCAACTTGAAGTTGCTGAAAGAGGTGCTTTGAGCGGTGCGTAGGACCTCATGGTCTCCAGCACTTTTTCCAAGCTGAAATTATTCTCTGATTGATGCTCATAGAAAGCCTTGCTTCTAGTTAAGCATTTTTTTTAATTTTTACCAACTCTTGAGATTTCAACTTGTTTTGACACCTGCCTTCTTACTGGCTGATACAGAGACAGTTTCCTGCCATCTTCTGTTTCTCAAAGCTCTGCTAAACAGAACCAGTATGTGTTCAACATGATTAGCACAGGCAGTCAAGAACCTATGGAAGAATACTGAATATAGGCATAGAAGATAGAAGTGTTTGAGCACCAGGGATTTTCTCATTCATTATCGACAAACTTCAGATAAAGTGAGCTTTAGTATAACAGCCTTCTTGGAGAAGCTTCTCAGGGTAGCTGGATTTAGAGTTCTGCTTAAATCTATGGAGGTGATTAGTCTCAAATACCAACAGTGGTGTTAGCTGCAGTAATCCTTTTGCTTAGGAGCCAGACTGATACATTTTTCTGATTTGCAAGTTCTCCCTCAGTTTGCTTCACTGTCTTTCTTTCATGTCCGTCTTGGACAAGAGAGTTAATTTTGGCTTTTTTGAGTTACAGCAAAGCTTGATAATAAAAGTACTACAGTGAGGGTGAAGTTGAAAGTACATACTAATAGTCTGAGACAAATGTATGCTATTTATATTTAAGGGTGGGGGTAAATGAGTACAAATCCGAACTTGTAAACAGCACAAACTAGCTTTATACCAAGGGGTTTTTGATCTAATTCCAACTATGTCACAGCGCTACAAATCGTAAGAAATGGTTAAGAGAGATCTACAAACTAAAATCTTCAACTGATGTATAAAGATAAAATTAATTTAATTATTTTGGCTTCCAGCTGTAGAGCGGAATTATGTTTGATTGCATGCCTGAACAGTGTGTTTATTTTGTCCTCCTGGTGAACTAATCAAGATGCTGAAAAACAGTTGCACGTTAGTCATTTGAATACAGTTTGAATTGTCATATCGGTTTTTGTAGCAACTTGGATACGAGTATTCATCTAACATAATTAAGTGCTTATTTAAGCACTAAGACAATTAAATTTTCTTTGGTTCTTGTTCTCGTATCATTAAACCAGTATTTAATGTTGCTTCTGCTTAATGGTGGATTTATTTCAGTGAATTGGGGAGATTGAATGATTTTCACTTTTTTTACATTTGACTTGATTAAAATTCACAGCTCGCGCTTATAATTTAAGTCTTAGTCTAATCTTATACTGAGGTATATTGAGGTCTGAAGATGAAAGGAACACCTGTTATGTCTTACTGTCTTCGGCTTCTTTACAGTGCTGCCTTGTTGCATATGGATCAAGCAGCATTGTACAGGGCTATGAAGGCATTGAGTCTTCTCTACCAAATATAAGTATTTTTCATTTAATTTCACTTAATTTCTTTCACTTAGTTACTGAACATGCTCACTTAATTTGAAACACAAATGCTGCTTCTCTGTAAATTAAGTCCTTTAATTCTTGAGGGTTGCACATTTTTTCCTTTTCCCCGAGTATGCTGTGTTTTAAATTTTGGTGCCATATTTTAATTGTGGGGTGTTTGGGTTTTTGTGGGCTTTTGTTTCTTGGTCGAGACAGTCTGTTCTTTCATAGCTTAATTTTTCAAAGTGGTGTTAAACAGGGAAAAGACTTAGTACTCTGCTTTTTTTCTCTTCCTCTTAGAAAATAAACAGAGTTGTGTTTGTTGGCAATTTTTTACGTGTGAATACTTTGTCAATGAAGCTTCTTGCATACGCACTGGATTACTGGTCAAAAGGCCAGCTGAAGGCCTTGTTCCTAGAACATGAGGTATGCTGTGGTTCATTTGTCTGCGTGTGTCGTTTTACCATAAATCAAGAATGCATGTATTGAGTAGCTCTCGTGTGATAACCTGAGACACCAATTACTCGGTAAATACTGAAAGTAAGAGGCAGTTTCTCATACGCAGTTGGTTCTCCTGGGGCAACTCTCTCTGCCAAGGAAGCACTTCAGTCACTTTCGGGTGTCTCACTTCACACGACAGATTTTTGGAGAGGAACAAGAAAATGTTAAGCTCTGCACTAAGGTTCAGCAGTCTTACCTTGGTTTTGGATGGCAACAATAGTAAGGATTATATTTCAAAAGATTAGAGAGATTTAAAGCATGGGCCTTTCAAATACTCACATTGTTCTCAACTGAGCTTGAGCAATGTCCTGAAAGCTGAGACTGCTTTTGACAAGGACTCCTTTCCTACCACTACAGATATATAGCTTAAAGTTGTCGTAGTGATTTTATGCTCTGAGACTAACCTGCCTTTGGGCAGTTTCTGCAATCTAGATCAGTATGTAATGCTGAGAGAGTTGACCTGTTTTGGTTAAAACAGAGGCAAGCAGTATTACAGGTGCAACCACTGGGGGACTTGTAGCTTCTTGGCAGTGGGCTAGCAATTTTTGTCCTCAGTTTGCTGGTCTGCAAAGATTACAGCATTACGTTTATTCCCCTTCAGTCAATTCTCACAACTTTTTTCCTTTATTGCTTATTCTGAGACAGACAGTACTCCGTCTTGGTGCTAGCGTGCGCTATAATAGCAGAGCAGTTCCTTGTTACTTCTACCCCCCTCAATTTTTCCTGGATAAATTTTAAATTCTTGCATTTGTTCAGGTGTAGATTCCAAACACTTCTATATTTCACAGTTATAGGGAAGGGGAACGTCTTGTTTCCCCAGATGGGAAAAGTAGTCCAACAGGAGAGTGTAGTTTTTTGTATGCAGGTAAGTATACAGTCCAAAAAATGGTGTTGAAGCTTGGATATAATTCTTAAAAACTGTGAGGTACAGTTAGTTTAAGAAATTTTTGACTTGTACCTTAGGAGTAGCGTTGCTATGGATATTGAAGATCCTTTGGCAACCAACTCCTGTAGGAAGACCAAACTAAACCTGATTTCCTTGCTTTAGGAGTCACTGATAACGTGTCTTAGAAGTCCTGCGGTGCACGGGGAGGGTTCTGTTGATATTTCCTAAAGTTAAGCTAGATAAGGATAAAATGTCTGTTTCACAAAGCTTTAAAAAATTGTGAAAGATTGTAGATTAACAGTCTACGGTATTCTTTCTGTAGCAGTGGTCCAGCAGATGCTTTGTTGTCATTGAAATGTGATTAGTGCGGAATTTAATACCCTACTTGAACCTGAACTATTTTTTGTTTGTTTTGAACAGGGATACTTTGGAGCTGTTGGTGCTCTTCTTGGGCTGCCAAATTTCAGTTGAGATACCAGATGTCACTACACTGAACTATTTTCCACCTGAATCATACATGTTTATGGCAATGGGAACTAAATCTGGGGAGGGGAGGAAAAAAAAACACAGATTTTCTGTAACTGTTTTTAAGAAGTGATGAGCTACTGAATATTGTCATTATAAGGAAGGGGGTTTCATCCTGTTGGGCATTGAAAAATGAAATGTTTGGGGATATCGTTTATGTTCTTTGGTACATATAGCCAGTATTGAACTTTTAATGCAATACATCCTCTGAAAACAAGCTTCCAGAAGAAGGAAAGCCAATCCTTTAAGTGCTCAGTGTGTAAATACGGGAAGTTTACTCCTGAGGCTTCAGGCCCATCAGTTTTGTATATAATTGATGAATGAAAAAAAAATTTCATTAGTTACATTATGAACACAATTTCCCACGTGTACTTACAGAAAACAACTTTAAAAACAGCAAGGTACTATCTGCAAGATGAGGAAACTGTGGACAATTGCTTCCCACAGTAAGAATAGTAATATTTTCATGTGTAATGGAAATAATACTAATGCTTTGATTTTCCGTGGGAAGAATAGAAACAGAAAAAAATCAGCCAAAGCAGCAGACTAAGCAGTTGATGTTTTGAAGATTTTGTGAAGATACTGACTTGCCCTCTTCATTTATTTGAAGATGCAGCTGGTATTTTGGGAAGATCCCCTCTGTCTTTGGTTGGATTTGGAAAAGAAATTTATGATTAATGAAGGCAGGTTTTGGGGGTCGGGTCTTGTGGGTTTTTTTGAGGACGTAACTTCCAAAATGTCTTCTGGTTTCTTTGGTCTCTCTCATAATGAAATTCTGTCATTGTTTATCATTATTTGTAAAGGTACCACAAAGTCTGACAGAATTGAATAAATCCTTGTAAAATACACTAAATATGGGACCTCATCATTCTGATGCTTTGGCTCATTTCTATGGAGGTTTGGAAAATTTCTGCCCCATTCTGCTAATTTAAAAATGTGATCTCTCCTTAATTTTGTAAGAGTTGATCAGAATCTAATTAGATCTTGAAAATGAAAGGTTGTTAGCTTGCTTTTGGATTTGGAAGTTTGTTTTTGAAAGTTGAAGACGGCATCAGAGTTTGTATTGCAGCACCAAATGGACCAATATTTTGTGCACTTGCAATATGGAACCATTCATCAAATTGTGGCCTTGGGATAAAATCCATACTCTAGAACTGATCTTTGCGTTTTTCTGTATACTTTTAAAATTTACAGTGGTGATTATTGTAATAAGTTTAGCCCTGAAACCAGGGCATGGGGTCTTAAGCCAGGGCATGGGGTCTTAAACTTGTGAGACTATTATACAGTCATTAGCTGTATGACTCTGTGGACTAAAGAGCTACCCAATTTTATGATATCATTTTAATGTTAAATATTTCCTATAAGTGCATGAGGAGCAACCAGACTAGAACACATTCATATGTTGGGGTTTAAGGTATTTTTAAAACTGCTTGAGTATTCCACAGCATGGCTGTGTTGTATTCACAGACAAATCCACCGAGTGTGTTACAAATCTCTATGTGCTATTTTCAGTCTTTATTTTTTTAAAATTCAAAGCCCCGTACTAACATCATATGGTTGGGGGTGTTTTTAAATTTCTGTAGTCATTTAAGAGTACAGTAACTTAGAGTAGTCGATTCATTAAGCCCAATGCTAATTGCAAATGCAGTTCCATTTATTGCTGTTTTTCCTGGTAACTCCTACTGCATTTCCATTGTGCTTGCTTTAATGTTTCATTGTAGACATAAAAACCCAAAAATTACACTGGCAGTTCAGCTGATCTAATACTAAATCAGAGCACTTCAGAAAATAAGTGAATATGGGTTTTATAGAACGTCTTTATAAATGCTGTACACTGTTCCTTTTAAGTTACGTTTGACTATAGAAAGTAACATTTATTTGGTTATAAAACTTTGTAAAAACTTAATTTTCTGAATGTTTTGACAGCCTCCTGAAAATTTTGCAAACCAACCGCGTATTTTTCTTGCAAAGTCAGGTACTTTAAGACACATACTACAGCTTGATTAGAAACAGTTCCTTTAGATCACATTTATTACTACTTCACTTCTCATTTTCTGATACTGAGAGCTGCTCTTGAAGCAGGAGTTAGAAGCACACGTAGAAGATGAGTACTTAATGACCACAGTTAATTTAAACCATTTGAAGTTGATAAGACCTAAGATACATTTTTAAAGTAAAATGCACAATTACAGAATAAATTAATGGAGTAATTCTTGAATAGCTGTACTGTATAGAAACTACTGTGAGAATCAAAAAGTATGCCCTACCTCTTATTTTACTTCCCTCAAGCTTCTAAAAAAATTGGCTTCCTTTTGCTAGTTTTATCAGCACAATTGTTGTTACTTCGTTACAAGAGCAAGCAGAGAAGTTTTCAACCCCTACTGTAAAGCCCAGGGGTCCTGTATTTAAGCCACATCTTTGGCTTTCATCTCATTTTCTCTCAGCTTAGAATTTGTTACTAGAGAGTCTCCAAAGACGGACTCAGTAGAAATTCTAGGCATCACAAATAGTCGCAAGATAAGCCTTAAAGTCTTTTCATCTAAATTCTCTTCCAAATAGGTTGAAAAGGCTTGTTTCTTTTGTAGAAATCACTTGAAGTAAGTTGCTTTTTCCTGATGTTCTCTGTTTTTACTTTCACCCTTGCCATTTCTTTAACTAACTGGTTGAAGCAGCTTTGGAATGAATTGATTCAATGTAGATCAGAGAAAATTTGGGTTTTTCTCAGGGCTGCTGTTGTCTTCTCATGTGGAACCACTTCTCTGGAGGAAAGTTGTGTGATATTTCTTCTTCTAAAGTAAAATGTAAAGCTAATTTTGAATGTGTAATCGTTTTCAGCTCAGCCAGCCATTTGAGTGCCTTTTAATTTTTTCCTACAGTGCCAATTTTGCTGGTACTGGGTCTTTACCCAGGAGGTTTCCTAAACAGTGTTGCTTACAGGAGAAATGGCAGATAATTTTATTTGCCATGGAAATGATCCCTTCAATCCAGTGTAGCTAGAGATGCCAGGAAAACAGCATCAGGTTTCTGGCCTCCTAGCCCGTTAGCCCTTATCTTGGGGTAATGCTTCTGCATTTTGTGCTCTCATCCCTCCAGCTTAGCCTTTTTAAGTACTACTCACAGTTTTATTCTATCTGTATCTCTCTAAAAGTCATGCAAGTTTTTAGTTAGATAAATACACCTTATTTCTGGCCAAAGATCATTTTTAGATGAAGCTATTCTAAGCTGGTGTGGCTGTTAACCACTTTCACCTTTCTAGTTCTACTAGAGTAACTGCAATTTGAATGAGGAGACAACTTTTTGAATATGTTTTGAATATTTGGTAAGCTGGAATAAACATATCCTCAACGTTCTTTACTGAAGGTAGCAGAGGTTTAAGTATAAACGCTTCTTTATTCTTTTAGTAAAGGCTGAATACATTTAACAGTTTGGAGAGAAGCAGCACTGATACCCTTTCTTTGTCTTAGAGTTTGGCCCAGATTTTCAAAGCGTGCTCATATGCCTGGCCGGCCTTTTGAAGATCTTTTCCTCTCTCTCTGCAGTGTTGCGCAAGCAAGTACCTGTGTGATTCTACCAACACCTCTGTTCGTAATTGGAGAGTTGTGGCATGGAAAGAATATGAGACCACACTGTCTCACTTACACGCGGTTTATAAATGAACAAAAGTTTGGTTCTGGCTTCTCATAACAAATTAAATACTCCTTCATTAGTACTGTGAGATTTCTGCTTGCATTTGAGTTGTTGGTAGTATACATGCAAGGTGATTATGTTGCCTTTAAGGGTTGTAATACTAACTTTTGGCCTCTGTCCAGTATAGGTCTTCAGGAAATGCCTACTTCCAGATAAGTTGCAATAATTTCTCATTTCTAAATGTTTCAGAATAACAGTCGGATTTTAACATTTGAAACCACTTAAGTGTTTTCTATCTAGAGCAAATCTGTGCTGCTTAAAGACTAGGTGGTGTCTTACGCATTCAGTCGTTAACTTAATACCTAAACTTACATTAAACCCATTTTTAGATATCACTTTCACTGTTCACATTCTGGATACTAGATGATTGTAATCCTGAGGAAACAGTTTTGTTGAGTTCAGAACAGAGATGAAAGTCAGTGTAGTTCTGTTAAGCTAGTTGTGCTCAGCTTTTTATCCTGAGTCCATTTGCACACATAACCAGATTAATGTTTTCCTAGGAACAGGGCTTTCTGCATATTTTTTTGGGGGGGGGGGGGGGGGGGGGGGAGAAAAAGGAAAANGGGGGGGGGTCGGGGATTACAAAGGCTTAAAAAACTTACGTGATAGAGCGTTGCTTAGGTTAAAAAGTGAACAAAAAATCTGTGGGTCACATTAGAAGTATTTGACCAAGACCTGTAGGTCACAGTGCAGAGTTAGGAACACGCTCGACACGTACAGTTACTGTTTTGATTGTATTTATTTTTCCATTTCCCGTTAGTGCACAGTGGGAGGGGGCAGACTTAACAATCCTTGTGGATAAAATGGGTAAATTAATCCTCAGACATGACTATGGGAGATAAAATGCTTTATCACAGTACAGGGCAGTAATTCCCTGCTTATATTCTTTTAAGTTTTACTGATATATTCCAAAGTACATTGCCAGTATTTTGTCATCTGTGATAAAATTACTAATTCTTTAAAAAAAAAAAAGTCTGCAAAGAAGCGTGTTTTATTAGTTTTGTTTTCTTCACACATGTAAAGAATATTACGTATTCTTAAAATCAGACTTTCTGAAAACATCACAAAAGATGCTGTAATATATTTGTAACTATTGATGTGCTGATGGAATATGTTTGAGCAGTCTAGGTTTGCATAACTGAGTGCCAAATCCTGCTCACTTTAGTTACCTGAGTAGATGATTCTCTTAAACGGAGACTGTTTTAGACTAAGGAGCAAGATTTGGCCTCTCGGTCTGCTGCCTGGGGGAGGCGGTAATGCTACTTTGCATATTCCTGCTGGTGCTAAATCATTTGTTGAAAATAAAGATTCTAAATAGAAATTGTAAATAAAATATTTATGGCCTGGTCCTTTTGACAGACTTAAAATTTTATCATTTGCAAATATTTTTTTGGCCTTATTTCAAGTTTCCCTTTTGGGTTTTTTTAGAATATGTGGACTGTGTTACTGTGGCAAGTCATTGGCAGGTTTGGCTTCCTGTGCTGCTTTCTGTAAGGCCCGTAACGTTCCCCTCGTGATACAGATGACTTTTCATTGCTGGATTTCAGTGTTATCTTTCATCTTGTCTTGTCATTGTAGTTGTTTCAACAAATAGTATCAAGTAGAACATGATTAATATGATTGGCGTTTATTCTCTGCTAAAACTTCAAGAAAATCAGCCATTACTGTAAGCGTTTGGGGAAGTGGTTGAAAATGCAGAAATACCCGTTTAAAATAATTTAAAAAGCTAAATGTGTCAATTAGTCTTGCTTATAAAATAAACTGGAATATGATGTATCAGTTGCTGATTTTTGCTATAAATTGCTAGCATTTCACAATTCTTCTAGCATCAGTTTAAGAGCATTGTAAATACAAGCTTTGGGAGGAGTTACATTAGTTTCAGATTGTGCGTTATAAAAGAATTTAATAAGACTAGTGAATTAGTATTTTGAGGCATATTAAATTATGACATCTAGAACATGAAAATTAGTGTGTTGATGTTATAGGATATAGAGAGCTTCTGATAATCTGCACTTTTTTACATCCCTGGGTTTTGGCATTTTAACAAACGCGTATTTAATTTCCCATCTACTGTCTTGTCATATGCAGGCCTTCTAATCACCAGTTGCTGTCTTCAAATATTTGTTTTAGTTAGTTAGCAAAACGGACAGGCAAATTTATAAATTGTAAACCCTTGTAGGATGGAAGTTCTCCAAAGAGCCATTCGGTTAAGTTGCCTTATTCTATTACATTGCACTCATGTTACGTCTCCACTTTCTTGTTTACTGTTCAGACACTGAAGATGTGATGTAAAAATATGTGCTACAAATTTTTATTCATAGGTTACTGATTAATACCTTTGTGTCACCTGTTAATACAGCTCTTGTAAATGATAACTTTATGCCATCTGTAATACAGCTCTTGTAAATTGTTTAAATTATTTTTCTTTTTATAGATTCTCATTGCTGAATGTACAGATTGAATCCCTTTAATATGTCACTGAGTAATTTGATTGGGGCCCAAATATGGCCAATGCTGTAATTCATCCCATCGAAACTGTAAATAATTCTTTACTGCTTGTTTGCATGAATGAAGTTTGGATTTCATTTACTTTGTCATAACCCAACTCCTCTGTGATGGGCCTACTTTTTACAGTTTATTTTCCTGGTTTTACTACCATTTGTTCTGTTTGAATGTTAAAACAGTACTTTGTCTTTTCCTAATAAATAATTTGAGATTGTTCATTGTCTTGCCTACATTTGTGGGTTTTGGGGGAGGGATTTCTTGGGTGTGGGTTTTTTTTTCCTTTTGAATCATAAATTGCTGTGATGATTGATACTGGGGGTGGTGGTTGTAACATTTTATACTAAGAAAACATGACCGGTATGGTTTTCATGCTCTTTTCTTCCTCTCCTTTAATAAAAGCCTATACTTCACAGTTCCTGGATTCAGGTCCTGTTTTTAAAAACACCTGCTTTCCTAAAGAACGCCAGTTTTGCAGTCTTGAAGCAGAAAGCATGCTGTGAAGCTACTATAAGCTTTTGCCTTCCAAATTAACTTGACAGCACATGCTGATTCATGCACACAGGCGACTCGGTGGTACCTTTCTGTCGAATAAAATACTTGATGTATAAATTGCCCATTATATATAAACTGCAGCTACTCCTCTGCTGGAATTGTTCTTCGCTTATGTTTTGGGAAAGCCAAATTACATTGTGCTGAAGTTGTTCTGACTGGGTGCCTGACAGGCAAGAAGTTTCCAGGAATGAAGCCTGTGCCACAAGGGCGTGCTGGCAACGCGTCCTGTGACCAGCCTCCTGTGTCGGACTGTTCTTCAGGGTTCGCTGCACAGACACGTTAGCCATCCACACTACAGGTCTTTGCCTTAAACTGCCAAAAATGAAACCCTGAGAATTCCATTCTGTGCTGTGTCTCCATTGAGCCCCAAAGAGGAGTTCTGCACCACAGTGATTCTTTTTACTTAGGGGGAAATGAGCTTGTAAGAAATACAAGTTGCTTTACAAGTTCATGGGATGTTGACTTGTTTGGTTTGCTTTTTTTTTTTTTTTTTT
>VZSF01003237.1:247707-410232 GCA_013398295.1 Chionis minor | reverse complement strand
TTTTTTTTTTTTTTTTTTTTTAAATGCAGAGATATCTCTTTTGTCTTTGAATGAACTGTAGTAGCCTTTTCTGGAAACTGGTTTGCCTTTCAGCTGGGGCCCTTGTCTGCGTCCTGGTGCAAGCTGTGTGCAAGCTCAGGGGATGGGGTAAGCTGGGTGAGCTTTGTTTAGTTCTATCTTATCTGTGGATCTGATTTAAAAAAAAAAATAGTATGAAATGAGTGACTTCCTCTTACTGTGAGACTATTCAGCCAGCTGTATCTGCATTTGTTTTGGACTTAGATGTGCAAAGCTACCTTGTGTGTAGCTGTGATGGCGGCACCCGGGGCCCAGCGTGGCTTGGGGCAGACAGGTAACACCACGATAGCCAAGGGCTAACGTGAGCAGTGCTGCTTCTGTGGTCAATAAGCAAATTGCTCAGTCATCTCACCCCCATAAACGGGGAACAGCCCAAGAGCCCTTTGAGCTTTCCCGAACCACAGCGGGCTCCAAGTTCACTCCCCTTGAGCAGGGATGCTTGCAAGGTTACTCCTCGAGGTTCAGAGATTCCTTGCCACGGCAGATGCTCAGTCAGTGTCTAGCAGCATGCTGAACTTTGAAACCAGCTGCATGATATAGAGGATTGATTGCACATAGATAATCCTTTAGACATAAACTGTTGCCCAAGTCTGGGACTAGGATTGGATCCAGCCGCACCCAGACTCCTCTGGGAAGGAGATTAGGCAGCAAGGGGGGTCCTTGCTGAAACCAGGGTCTCCCCGACAGCTCTGTCTGAGCCTGTCCCCACGCAGTGAGTACCCAAGTGTCCCTTGCCATCTTGAGCCTTGTTAACACAGTCACAGTTACTATCAGGCTTTGTTAAATCCCTGTTTTATTTCACTAAATGTATTGCAGCTTCCCTCTGCGAGTGGAGTGTGTCACTCCTCCCGCGACACCACCACGTAGAGCTGCTCTTTGCTTTGACGGGGTGAGAACCGGGCTGCTGGGGATCTGGGAAAAGGTGTGTGATTTCTCCATTTTCGGCTGCCCTTCTCGCATGTACTGGGGACCTGGCACGGGGAGTGGGGCAGAGAGTTGCCAATGCAAACAACTCCACTGCCAGACCTGGAGAGGAGCTTCAGGCAAGCACGGCGGAGTGCGGGAGGCTCCCTGAGCACGCGGGTGCGCTTACAAACACTCCACAGCATGTTCCAGCCTGGGAAATTAATGCGGTATTAATGTTAAGCTGCTTGGTGGCAGTTCACTAGCTGTGGCTGCGCTTCGGCTCAGTGTCCATTTCCTCTGTAGCAACTAACAAACCCAAAATTAATCTTGACACAAAAATAGGAGCTCATTTCCCACCCGTGGCTCTCTCAGTGCTGCCTCGGCAAGGTGATTTCCCCTGGCTCCAGCTGGGTGTGACTGCAGGACGGGTGGGACAACAGCCCCTCTTCCCTGTTGTTTGTGACAGTGACACTAGATGCCCAATGCGGGTTTGTATCATGTTTTCCTTTAACTCCGTAGTCTCTTAAAACACCTGGAAGTGAAGTCTCTTCTGTTGAGTTTTCCATGTATTCTCAGTGTGTATTTTCTACTTTCACAGAACTCGCAGCAGTTTGGGTGGGGAGAGGAATGTTTCTGAATCTTCACCAATTTGTTTTGTTTTGTTTTATTTTCAAATGTTCCCCTGTTAGTGATGGATCTTAACTCAAGACTCCGGCACGCCACGTCTGTGGAAGTGGATGCGATGCAGCAGCGTGTTCTTACACAGGGAAGTGCAGTCTCCCGAGTTGCTTTGCTGCCGGGGGAGCAGCGATTCTGGCCGTAGAGTGCTGCAAGGAGCAGCAGAGCCGAGCTGAGGAGTTCTTTAAAGAGGAACTCCTGTAGCCAGCCTGCGTGTGTGTGCATGACGTAAGCACTGGTGGCCCTTAGCAGCAGGGTTGGGGCGAGCGCCCTTTGCGTTGAAATAGTGCAGGAGGTGTCAGCTTGGCGTTGAGCATCCTCTGTGCTGCGGGGACAGGAGGGGACACTGGTGGCCGCCACGGGAGCATCGGCAAAGGAGGAGTAGGGCGTAATTAACAGGCTCGGTGATCCGCCATATAATGAATGCGCAGAAAACACTATCGCTCCTCGTTAGTATAGTGGTGAGTATCCCCGCCTGTCACGCGGGAGACCGGGGTTCGATTCCCCGACGGGGAGGTAGTGCAGCTTTTTCTTTCCTGCCCCGGCCCCCAGTTGGGGCATGCTTTTATTTGTCCTTCTGTCCGTCCGGTAACGGCCCCGGGGGGGGTGCCCTCTCCGCGGTGTTACCCGCAGGCTGCCCCGCGCTCGGTCTCTGCCCAAAAGGCGCGGAGATGCTCGCTCACCAGGCCGGTTTCGGTGACAAGGGCTCTGGCGGTGCCACAAAGGTGCCACCAACATCTCGTGAGTGCCGAGGGCTTCGGGAGGATGCTGGGAGCAGGAGGTCGTGCTGCGGTAGGGGTAGTGCAGAGCAGAGGCAGTCACAGGCTCATAAACGGATTTCTGATTTAGCTGCCTCTAGTGTCTGTGCTAGAAAGAACTCTAACCTTAGTTTTGAAAATTAATTAATCTATCGCAACCCGTGATAATTTGTAAAAGATCAAATTGCCCCTATTTTTGCAATTTGGTACCATCTTTCAAGTGTGCATCTCCTTATCATCATCTCCATTATTATATTTATGTGCCAGCCATCACAGGCATTTAAATTTTGACCAAAACACATTTTTGATATCCAACTTTCTCATGAAAACTGTGTGTTTTTTAACCAGCCCAGCCCATACCCGATTCCTAACAGTTCCAAGAGGTTCTCCTAAAAATTGAAAAAGCCACTTTGCTTCAGCAGCTTAACCCTTGCCGGCCGCAAGCTGTCCGTCCTGCGACCTGCACGGCCGCCTCTGCTTTCGGAGCACGTTCTGCCGTGCGGCACGTCGCCTTCGGCAGCTGCGGGAGTTGTTGCGGGCTCAGTGCCCACATTGGCTCCAAGCTGGATGCTGGGAAAGATAAACTTGCCGCAGCAGCCATGGCCTCTCTCGTCGAGCCCAGACACAACCTGTAAGCAAAACTTTTGGGGTCAATGGTGAGGGGGTGACGGCGCTGGGTTGTGCGCTGGGGAGCTGCCAGCATTCCACGTGCTTGAGCTCATCCCGCTGCCTCTTTTAGAGTTTTCTTGCTTTTTCTTCTGGAGTTTTCATCGCCTTGGCAGGTGGTGACTGACGCGCGGAGCTGAAAATGTGAGATTCTGGAACTGAAACCACAAATATGGGCTGGGTCAGCTGCAGGTCCCGCTTGCGCGTGGGGGTCTCTGCAGCACTCACCCTTTGAGTCCCGGGCTGCTTGGCACGTGCCTTTGGTAACTTTCAGGGAGAATTATTAAACATCCTGCACAGAAAGGGTACTTAAATATCTTGATGAGGAAGAGTTCGCTTGATTGGTTTTACCCCAAGCAATGTGTTCGCAATAGGAGTCACAGCTAAAACCCCAGTTCTAGAGCTTCTCCCTGCAAATTTGCATGTGCCTCATCTGTACTTGCAGCAGTCGATCTAGCTCTTCTGGATCAAGGAAATCCAAACCTGCTTCGATCACTAACACCACCTGTTGGTTTGTGCTGGTTTTTGCAACCCTTGGTGGTTGGTTCCAGGTGGGCTTCGCTGGGAGGCTGAAACCAGTAAAGAAACGAACCTATGTCAGCTGGCTTCTAAGGTTATTTTCAAATATATTTGCTAAATTCTGTTAAGCTATGTTTTACCCAACCCAGAGAGTGCTCTGGGACACCCGCTTGACCTGGGGGGTTTCCATGGAGGCTGGAGTTTGGGGCATTCCAGGGGTGTGCCCCCACCCCGCCACCCGCCGCAGGCGAGGGCACGGGGACGCTGCACCCCTGAGCTGGCCCTGGGGAACCTCGACCACCGCCACAGGGAGAGCAGCCACAGGTGACGCCAGCACGTGGTCATTAATGACCCTGCTCGTCAGCGCCTGGTCTGAAACCTGAAGTGATTTAGAGATGTGTTTTTGCTTCTCTCCAGCGTTCACAGGCTCACGCGGCTGCTGCGGCGCTCGGCAGCGTGGTGCTGGCCGTGTTCCTGCCGGCAGCGAGTTCTGCACGACATGGGTAGAAACCCATGGGGCTGCTCCGGGGGAAAGGCCAAGCCTTTCCTTCTTGAAAGGCGAGACACTGGCGGAGAGATTGCCTTTCGTGAATAGATGCAGTGTTGAAGGTGAAGTTGGGTTTCACACTTTGTGGGCTCTCGTGCTTAGGACATGCAGCTTAACATCAAAAAAACTTGCGTTAAAATGTGGTTTGATGGCACAAATAAGGCTTTCGGTCACTCCTGGCAATATTGAATTTAACACGTGGCTCATTTCTAGTCACTTTATTTACTGGATTGTAGAATTTGGAACAGATTTTTCCGAATCATAGAATGGTTTGTGTTGGGAGGGATCTTAAAGATCATCCAGTTCCATACCCCTGCCCTGGGCAGGGACACCTCCCACGGGACCAGATTGCTCCAAGCCCCGTCCAACCTGGCCTTGAACACCTCAATAACTTTCCCTGGGCAACACGGGCCACTGCCTCACCACCCTCAGAGTGAAAAATTTCTTCCTAATATCTAATGTAAATCTACCCTCTTCCAGTTTGAAGCCATCACCCCTCGTCCTATCACCCCACACCCTTGTAAAAAGTGTCTCTCCAGCTTTCGTGTAGGCCCCCTTCAGATAGTGGAGGGCTTCTATAAGGTCTCTCTAGAGCCTTCACTTCTCCTGGCTGAAGAGTGTCAGAGGGTGTCAACAAAATAATAAAAGAAATGTCACACCTAAAAGCTTCTGCCTGGTCACTGCAGCTCATGCTGATGGAAAGTGTTGCTGAAGCGAAAAAACTCCAGCATTTTTCGAGAGCCGTTTTAACAGCTCTCTCAACAAATATGAAACTAGACATGTTGAAATAACACTTGTCACTTACATGTTTATTTGAAATGCGATTCTAGTTTATAGTATCATTCATTATTTCATTCAAATGCCTGTGCTGTCTGAAGAAATACAAGACTGCTGTCCTACCCTGTCCTACTCCCCCACATACAACAACAGTATTTGACTCAAAGTGAGTATCTCTTTCAGGCTCTAATAACCCACTTCTTGGTTCTCCATTCTCTGTCTTCAGAGACATGATGATCCTCTTGAGCTGTCAATTTTTAGCCTGGTATAGGCTTATAAATGTATCATTCTGAGACTACGAAAACTAAAGCTGGGGTTTTTTTGGCACAATATTGTCCTTTTAGAGAATTTCCTGGGGAACTGAGAGCATCTTATTTTAAAAATAAATTAAATAAATAATTCCTTTGGCTCTGGACTCTACTTTCCCTGCTTGGCTATGGATAATCTTTGGGTAAATTGCTGGAAAACATGCCTTCATTCCTTAAACATTGTTTTCCAATCCCTATTTTTTTAAAAAAAGATGTTCTGGTTTTGGTTGGCGTTTTTTTTGTTTTGCTTCTTTTTTTAAAAAAACAGGTGACTCCCTCACACCCCCATGGAGCAGCTCTGCAGGGCACAGTCTCTTCCCGGTGTGTCGCTAGTCATTCCGCAGCACACAGGAGCCGCTGGTTTGGGTATGGTGAGTACTAAACCCTTTCCAGTTTTTTATCTCATCCTGTAGATGCTCCCAAAAGCCTGCACGGCCTGTCTGGCCCAGCCGGAGCTCGGTGCTTCTCCCGGCACCTGGAGCAATGCCTGCGGGGCCGGGATCCAGCTGAGCGTGGTTTGTAGCAGGGCAAGCTGGACCGGCCAGGACTAAATGCCCTTTGATGCCTCGTGTGTGTGGTGTAGCTGTGTTTTAAGGGATCACATAAAGTGATTTATTTGTCCAGCGGTGCCAGTAAAAGCACTTGTGAGCCTGAGGTGTGTAAATAGGCTGAAGGAGCAGAGGGAGGTGTTGCAGATGTGCGATGGGCTCTTCTGTAACCCTGGGCAATATGTACCTCTCCTCCCGCAAACCCTGTCTGTGGAGGGGTGATGAAGGGAAACTGCTCAAACAAGTTTTCTTTAATGATTTAGGCTTAATAAAATCTTCCTTAAGTCTCTAAATTTTTTGCGCAAAACCTGCCGTTAGTCCTTTTAAGTCATCTGTTGTCACCTTCAGCTCGGGTGCTATTATCAAAGCGGATCTGTGTTCCTCCACCATAATGGCACCGTGGCTGTAGCTAATACCTTTCCTTCTAGGACAGCAGCTCCCGGGTCTTGCCTTTGCACGAATCCAGGGGTTCTGGTTAACACCTGGATAATGCCTCGTGGCGGCAGCTGCAGGAAATGCCTCCAGCTGGTGCTTACATTTAAATATTTGCACTAGCGTGTTCCCACTAGGCTAGCTGAATAGGAAAATATTGAGTTCAGTGCACTCTCACTACTTGATGTTTTTATCATTTAAGGCTTGAGACAACTTGTAAATGCCTAAAATAGTGTGAAAATCCCTGTGCTGGCACAGACTCCCAGCCTTATTGGAAGGCTGGCTGCTCTTCTCTTGGTGCAAAAGTTTCATATGTTCCACAGAACAATTATGGTAAAGCAGAATTTTAAATAACCAAACCTATATGACACTTACCATTTGAAAGGAAATCCATAGCTTAAGGGTGTCAGACTAACAAGTTGATTGAAAAATAAGGATTGATGACAACCAGCTGTCCCTTGAGTAAGTATCTGGGCTTCAGTGGGCTCCTATAATCCCATTGATTTCCACAAGGGTATTAAATGAATCTTCGTCCGTATAAACTACAAATAACTGTACTATGCCCAGTTTCTGTACATTGGGAATGCAACGTCTAACAAGCTGAAAAACTTCTCTGAGCGAAGGAAAAAGGAAGCAGGGAGAAGGGCTGTGGGAAGCGGGTGAGCATCGGCTCCTGGCGGCAGATCAGCTGCGGGAGCAACAGCTCATCCTGGTGCAGGGAGACAAACCTTTGACAGTCCATCACGCCACCAGGTCTTTTCAGGTGGACAGGTTGAGCCTGCTCCTCATTTTAGCAGCTCTGGCCTTTTCAGGACTCTGGTTTTCCAGCTGTCTGTGCCCCAGGCTAGGAGATCACTAGGGCTGACCTAACAGGAGTCTGCCCTTTGCCTGCTGCGCGACGTCTGGTCCCTGCAGAGGCCCCAGAACTGGGAGGGTTGTGCCTGCTGCGGTCGGTAGCTCAGTTCTCCCTTGTTGCTCCTTGAAGGTCTCTCACCCTTGGCGACAGGGAAGCGTGTGTTTGCTGGAAAAGGAATGGCAATGTTAGCCTGCGTGTGACAGTTTGCCTGTTCCTGCCCTTTCCGTGACTCTGTCGGTCCTACAGCTCTCCACAGGCTGTCTGCTGCTGCCCGCAGTCCCCCCTGCTTTGGCGTACGGGTGATGGCACGTGCTTGCCTGTGTTTTTTGGAAATGACATATCCGAAATCAGACATGCAGACTTCAGCCATCAGACAGCTGCAGCCCCCTGCCGCCGCTGTGCAGAGGGTCCGTCCAGAGGGTGGGAAGTGTCAGCGTCCATGAGACAGCCGGTGGCGGGCTGGTGGCCGGAGGCCATCTCCTCCATTCAGTGTAATAAGCTCACAACGGGTGACCAAAGTTTTCCTACGGATGTTTCAGGCTGGTTTAACGAAATGTAATTGCTATGTTAATTTCTCTGTAAAGGCAATCCACGGAAGTGACAGCTGACTTGCCCGAGACAACACAATGCGGTCTTGACTGAGTTCGGTTTTCACTCTCGGTTCTTTAACACAGTGCTGGTTTTTCCTGCCTCATATAATTAATCCTAAAATCTTGGTTGAACCCTCCCCTTCTCAAGAAGGAAAGAAGCAACCTGTGTGTTGCTGCTTGTAACGGAGGACTATGACTGGGGGTGAGAGAGATGGAGGCTGCTTTCACCAGCGTGGTGTTTGTAAATAATGCCATGGATGACAGAAAGCAGGTTTGCTCTTTGCTCCCGGAGTTAACATTAACCAGGGGTATCTGATATAGTTATAACCTCTCCCTGCTAGCGAAACCTCTCCCTTGGCGTGGTCTGCCTTAGGAAACAACAGCTTTAGCTGTCAGACTCGAAATGGGAAGGAAATCTCTGACGTTGGTATCTAGCAGTTGAGATGGCCAAATTTTGCACATAAAGAAAAATCAGATGTCCCTCTTACTGGAGACTTTCAGCATGTTTTGATGCCGATGCCCTGCCGCTCGGTGCCTGCCCGCTGCAGACGGGCACAGAGCATTTCTTGGCTGGCTCTGGCAGCGTGCTGTGAGTGCTGTAGGAGGCCTTTGCCTAAACGATAAGCCACTTATCTCCAAACCGTATTTTTTTTATTTAACTGTGAATAAATACTCCTCTCTGCTGGCTAGAAAAGCTGTCTCTGGGCGAAAGAATGACTCAAGTTTGACCTTAGCTGTTAAGTCATTAATTAGCTTTTTTAACAGTATGCACATGCTCACGCAGCCCTTTAAATGTTTCTGGGAGAGGGTGGCAGTGTCCAAACACATCGTTACCAGCTGCAGCCACCTCAAGCTGAAACATCACACCCACGGTCTCATTCACATGAATGAGATGAAGATGAAATCCAGATGCACAAACACTCAAGTTCTCCGCAAGGGAGATGCTAAACGGTACATAAATACACTTGTATCTTAGCCTTTAATACTACAGACAAGTTCATATTATTTTTGCAGCGACTCCAATGACTAGCTGTTGGCTTTTTTTTTCTGTTCAAATCTGTTGTTTTGCCATTCTGGATAATTTAAAAATGCCAGGGTTTCCTAACCACATCTGCTGAGTGAGGGTGTTCGCTTCATCTCACGATGGCTTGATGTTTCAGGAAATGTTTTGGCCCTTGTAGGAGTCCCAAGGTGGAGACGTGAATGTGAGAAGCTTCTAGGAATGTGGAGCCACTTTGCTGCTTTTTCCTGCCCACAGCTTTACTTTCAGCATGCCTCATGTTTAAGCCCAGGGTCATGTCTGGGAAACAACGGGAGGTACTTTAATTCATTTATATGCATAGTCTGGCTGTTCATTCTTGATTTTTTGGGTTTTATGAAGCAGATTTTCTTCTTTACAGCTGAGATATCTCCATGAAATTGTAGGTGACTCTCACAGTCTCATTAGGCATCAAGGGAAAAATAAAATACAGCAACACGAGTTTTGTGCCAGTGCTGCTGTGGCTGGGACTGCTCAGAGGCACCAAACCTGAGGGTCATTCCATGCTCTCGGGAGGAGGAATGCCTGCTGTCCCCGCGCAGGGAGCCGTCAGATGTCGGCAGGAGACGTCCTAGCGGTGCCCAGCCCTCGTGGCCAGCACCTGCCTGCGGCAGAGGGGCTGCATGGAACCGCCGCCAGTGGCTCGTGGCATGTTCTGGGTCTGGGAGAAAAGCTGCTGCCGGGACCTCCAGTATTCCTCTGCTGGCCTGAGGCTGCCCTTTTGAACCTCTCATCACCTTTTGTCATCAGCAGAAGGAAAACTACACTTCCCCGGGATCAGGCTTGGAGCAGAGCTTCTGCAGGTGGGACAAAGTGCATTTAACAGCTTTTTAATACTGAAAAGCTCTGGGTTTGGTTAGAAGCATTGCCAGCATAATGACAGTGGACATTAAATCTATCAAGCAAACTCAAACAAACATAAATCTGTTACTTTGCTGTCTCTGTCCCAGCTGCTCGTGATGCTTTTTCCTTCCTCTAAGCAGCAGCTGCATCGAAGGGCCAGGTGACAAGGACCGCCGCTTTGCCCTCGGGGTGTCTCTGTGTCCCCCAATGCAGCTCTCCAGGCACTGGGATGGAAACCAGCCTTTTGCACAAGCTGCGATACGTATCTCTGCCCTCACTCTTCAGGTGGGTGCTTATCTTGGTTTTAAACCTAAATGCCTTCATCCCGCGGAGTGGTGGAAGGGTTCTTCCCCATTGTGCACCCTGAACATGGGCAGGGAGATGTCTGTGTGGGAAGAGCTCACTGCTCTGAGCCTTTCCCTGGCAGGCAGGGAGGAGTGGGGAACGGCTGATTGCATGGTCCGGATGCACCCGCGATTACATCCGAGGATTGCATTTGTCCAAATCCCTTCATTTGTCCATAAACCATTTTTGAAATGGAAGCGTATACTTAGTGCTTTCTCTTCATGATGGTACTAACTTCAAGTGTCTTAGAAATTCAGGCCCAAAAATCAGTTACGCATGTAAGTTTGTTGTACCAAATGCACTAATAATTGTGGCTGAGAACGAGCCGGTCTGCTCGGCAGGTCTGAAGCGTGCGGCGGCGCTGAGGGGAGGACGCTTCCTGCTGCGGTTCACAGCCCCGGAGCAGTCACCGCGCCTGTCATCAGCCGTGCCTCCGGGCCTCGGACTGCTCTCCGCTGGGGGACGTTGATGAAATTGTCCTAATTGGGATGCGGGCTTGCAGCAGCAGTCCACAACGTGCGGAATCCGCTCCACAGGCTCCCACGGTGCTCTCGGAGCGCTCCTCGGATGCAGCTGTGCACCCAGTGAGGAGCACCCAGCCGCAGGGGTCTGGTGGTTTGTCAGCTGGGGGTACAGACGGGTGCGTGGGGCCACCCCATGAGTGCCGCTGTGCGCTGGACTGGCTTGAGCAAATACCCTCCAGACTTAGTGCTGCGAGGTCCCCGACCCAGTCCTCCCGCCAGAAATAGCAATGGTGGATGTGCGAAGCTCGTATGGAACACCAGCAGCCACTCGAGTTATTTCCCCATCAATTTCTTTTCTTTTTCAGGACAGATTTTGCCAAGGAGCTTTGTCAGTGCTGAGCTATGTGGCGGGGGTTTGCTTTTTGTCCATGCGCAGCGGCGTCCATTATAAAGCTATTTCATTCTCCCGTCCCAAACGGGGAGGAAACCTAAATTTAATGATTGGATGTGCCTCTGCTTCTTCTGGCAGGCTCTTAGAAGAACATATCTATGCGGGCACCATGTTACAAGCAGGTAGCTGAGCCGGGTATGCGGCAGAGGGTTGTTGTACATCCCTGTCGCTGCCTCCAGCCCCTGCCCCGGCAGTGTCAGTCGAGATTCTGGCGTTTGCCCTTACGGCGAAGACAAGGGCAAGGGCGCCCTGTGAAGAGGCATTTGGAGGGAGCTGTGGTGCCTGGTGAGGTGGTTTCCCGGTCTCTTACTGCATCCATGGGTTTGTGTAAGTGAAATAGGGCTGTGAGGTCTGAGCATCACTCACCCTTCTGTGCATGACAGCGTGGGTAGCACAGGGCGCAAGTGCCTCTGGAGCAGGGCTTCCCTGAGGATGTTCCTCAGGAAAGTGATGAATCAGAGCCCTGGAGACCTCTTCTGTTTGAGTGGTTTCTGCACAAAACCTTCGCTCAGGCTAAGCCCGTAACGCAGGGGAAACACCCCACTCTACTTCCAGACCAGGCTGCTCTGTTCAAAACAAATATTTTAAAAAAACATGAAAAAAACCATCCCAAATAAACAACCGCGCATTAGTAGAGGAGACAGCAGGCACGCGACCTGCCGCGCAGGCATGGTGGGTTAGCAAGCTCCGAGAGGAAGGGGATGCTGTTCTGCAGATGGTTGCTGCAGCGCAGTTGGGAATGCGAAGGTGGAGCGTTCCCAGACACGCGTGTCGCCTGGCTCTGTATGGATCGCCCTGGGCGTCAGGGAACGGCTGTGTTTGCAGGAGGAGGGCGCCGAGCCGCAGAGCTGGGCTGAGCTCTGCGCAGGGACGCCGGCGGGGACGCTGCCCCGGGCTCCTCTCACCACTCTTGCCAGAGGGATGTTCTCCTCTGCAGGAATGTCCCTAGTCCAGCCGACAAGGCAAACGCCGGGAGAACGGACATGCTTTGGTCCTTACATGCTGCAATTTCTCTCCGAGAGGCTGGATCCGTCGGGACGAGGATGGAGGTGGCCGGAAAGCCCTGCCCGAGGCGGTGCCTCAGCGACCACCCCAGGGGCTCCACCGGCAAGTCCTGGGATGGCTTCTGGAAGAAAACAAGGGAAAAACACCTCACAGGTCAGTGCAAAGGCACGTGTAATCCTGTGCTGGTGGAAGCTGAGCATGAGGGCTACGGCCTGTATCAAGAAATGGGAACATGTCTACTTTTTTGGCAAGTGCGCTCCTTTTGCCGCTGCTGCGTCGTGTGCCGTACCGGTGTGTTGTGCCAGGGTACTTGCCTTTGCCTGTGCTGCTTTTTTCCTTCGTGGGGGTCTAGAGCTGTGAATTTTCAGATTTAGTTAGAATTTTATTTCTAGCTTTCAATATTTACGCTTGTTGTTTCATAGGCACTTTAAAAGGTGAAGGCATCCGTCAGCTGCACGGTGCCCAACAGCCTCTTCTGGAGGCACACAAGTGATTTTTAGAGCTGTATGACCACAAGCAGTGTCAAGGACAAGCCCAGAAATAAGCCTGAGGGAGTAAATGAAGGAATATTCCCTTAGATACTGGCTTTTTGGGTAATGATACATAAAGAACTCGGGACAATATAGCAAAATTCACTTTCTGAGAAACTAGTTGTTAGCGCACAGACAAACGGGCTGCTGGGCTGTTGCTTGGGGAGGGAGGTGTGAGCATCCCGTGGCAGGATGACATCAGTGCTGGTGAAATATACACTAAATAAAACCTCCTTCAGGAACAGCGGTGTTGCTGGAAGGACCTTTAGGGACTTTAAGCACGACATTTTGTGATAAAAATACATATACTTTTAGGAGCAGTGAGGAATACTATGTAGGTGTATAAAAGGAGTTTCTTCCAGAGATTTGATTTCAGATCTGGCAGATTTTCAGAGTGAAAATGAACAACCTGGGCAAAAAATAAGAGAGTAGGTAGCGAGGACTCGCTTGACTAAAGTAAGTGAAACATGAAATCTCCAATTTGATCCTTTCAGATTGGAAACCTGTGTCCATCAGAGCAATACCGGGGTTCACCTGCAGGAGGAGGGGGGTTGTAAAGGAGGAGGGGATCCCGAGGGCTGGTGTGAAGCAACGCTCTGACCAGGCTCATTCTGCTGGTACTCCATAACGAATATTAGTGGCTCCCCTACAGACATGAGCCTAAACCAATGCCTGGTCAAGCCAACCCCTAGCAGATGGGGAAGGTCAGCCTTTGAGTTTAGACTGAGCTTCCCAACTGTTCTGTGTGTTTGCACAAAATCTGAGGCCGCTCTGATCACGCCCTAAAGAGTTAAGTCAAGAGATAACATTTGTCACGCCAAGGTCCCCAGATCTTGCGCCATTTAATGTCTGCCGGGGCTGGTTGGGTGCCCAGAGAGACCTGTGCTGCTCAGGGTGGCCGTGCCACCATGCTTGGTCCATGCTGCTGGGAAGTGGGCAAGTCCTAGGAGGAGCAGGAGCAGGGAGGTGGGTTTGGTGCCAAGTATCACCTGGGAATACGCGTGGTTACACCCCCCCCGAGAGGCTTGTCTGGTGCCTGTGCTTTGTAGGAAGGTTTCTGGTGTACTGCATAGTGAAAGCCTACAGAAACAGCCACTTGGAGCTGTTGGGCAAAAAAAAATATATAAAGTTTTCTTTGGCTGAAACCAGGAACTTCTTGCCCCTGACAGATGCAAACGAGTGGCAGAAACCCTTAGAGACAGTTTGCTTCCCTGGCTAAGTCCAGATTTTTACCTTCATATTGTTTTGTCTTTAAAAACAAACAAATAAATAACAGTGCCAGATTGTTCTTATTGACCTTAACATTGACTGGTCTTTAAAAAGTAAAAAAAAGTAAAATAACCACACTAGATTGGTCCAAGAGGGCTCCTAGGATCCGAGAGCCTGGACCTGCCTTCAGGGTGCTGACCCTTCAGCTTTCCCATTTCACTTCTTATCAGCATCTCTGGTATCTCCTTGGTGTGTCTTCAGGTGGAATTGGTATCTACAAGCCAAAGCATAATTGGAAAGCCCTTCCTAACTGGAAAGCCATTGCTAATTGGAATGACCAACAGAAAGCCCATTTCCTACAGGTTTCTTTTCTTCCACCTGATGTTGCCAGGAAATCTGGGACTGCTGTGGTTGGTGCACCATGGGATTTTGGAGTGGCTGCTGCTCCGAGAATCGGCCTGAGCCGACACGGGTAAGGGTCAGTTCTGGGCTCCTCTTCATTTTTGGTGTTTACAGAAATATATGAACTTGAACCTGCGTGGTTTTTTGGAAAGCCTTTCTAGGATGTCAGAAGCAATACCTCTGTCCACACATGTTCTATCCAAGCTGTCAGGCTGTGCCCTGGCAAGTGCAGAGGTGCGTGGAGCAGAGCTTTGGGCAGCCAGCCCATGCGTGGGGACCGATGACAGCCCACAGGGTGGTGGGGTCTGGGGCCACCATGGAACCCTGCGCTGCCGAGCACAGAGGAGGATGCTGGGCTTGCTAAGCAAAGCTCCCGTGTTGTACCTCCTTTTTGGTGTGCGGTCCCTGTCCCCAGCAGGGAGCTGGCAGCATCCCAGACAGGGCAAGAATAGTAAATGTTATAGTTACTGAAAATGGCTTTCTAGGGTTTTTTATTTTTCTTTTTTTTAAAGAAACTTGGTGGGTTGCATTCATCTCTGCAGAGACAGATTTTAGTGGCAGCATTTGCACCCAGCAATCCACTGTTCTCTTGCCAGCAGGCAATCCCTCTCTCTTGCCATCCCACTCTCCAGCCCCAAGACTATGTTCAAAGTAAGTCGAAGCTGCAACCGCCAAACTGATATTTATTTTTTTCCCCCTGAGCCTAAAAGCACTTCACTCTTTATAAGAAGACCTTTCAGAGGTGCCAAGGGACTTAACTGTTATTAAACATCCCCGTTCCTCTTTCAAAACAAGAAGCAAGTTATTCTTTGGGCTGAAGATAACTTTTGGTTTGGAAGTTTATTGGTGCTGCCAGTGAGATGCGATATGTTCCTCCCCAAGGCTGGAGCAAAGAGGCTGTCAGATTAGTTTGGGACTTGCAGTGGAGGAATAGGACGTTGGGAATTGTATTTGTGTGTAAGTTTTATGATTTGGGGGTCTCTAAGCTCCTCAAAGTGCTTTGAAAACCCTCACTTTAATTTGTGTGGGCTGGTCACGACTCTGGCATGGGAGCACAAAGGGGTTTGAGCTGGACTGAAGGGCAGCACCAAGCCATAGTCACTGCTTGCAGTCATGGAGCTCATCATGCCAGAGTAGCGTTGGAAGTGGTGAGGGGTTTATCATGTGGTGGTCAATAGGAGTATTGAGCATGAACGTTACCGAGCAGTGAAAGTAACACAAATTCTGCCAGATGGACGGCCTCTTTCTCCCGTACAACAATAGCCAGAACTTAAGTTACAGCTCTTTCAGGTGGTACGAATAAGGCTCAGCACAATCAGGAAGCCTTTCGAGGAGCTCAGGGTTCAGGCATTTGCCGTTCCTCTGGAAGGTTTGTGTTATCCCTCTGTCCTCAGCTGATGCAAAGGCAAGAAATCCCACGTCTGGTCCTGGGGCATATCACAAAGATCAGCCTTCGGGACCACAGTTTATTGCAATTCTAGGTTTCGTAGAAAGAAGTTGTAAAATAGTAGTCCTGATGTTAATTGGAAAATATACACACATACATGCACACACACACATTGAGAGAAATTGTATATCAAAATATTTCAATATATTCCAAAAAATAGAAACTCTTTCAATAGTTTCCTATAAAAAAGTGCATACCTCTGGTTGAACTCAGCATATTCCTTCCCAGGGGGATGCAATTTGGGTATTTCTTAAAATCCCAAGACACAGTTCTCTTAAAAATCTGTAGAGGTCATCTCTTATTCCAAATACAAGCTAATGGGCTTTTAGCAATCTGGTCCTCTTCTCTTAAAGGTATTTTAATTCTATTGAGCCTTTCACGACAGCCCTTCTGGCACTTCATTTGGGCAAAGCTGTTCCTTGCTGCTGTGGCACGTGCCCCCGAAGCATGGGGCTTTGTCCGGACGGCTGTGCCTTTGTAGGTGATATGGGTTAGAGCTTCATTTTTTCAAGTTTCTTAGGTATCAAAAATGATTTGTTATTTGTTAGAGGAGAAAAATTATTTTTAATATAGTGTGTTTGATAGACTTACATTAGAGAAATACGGGGGAAAACTAGGCGTGACAAACTCCTTGCTTTGTCAAAGTAATTCTTCATACACTAAATGTATTGTTTTCTGTACAACAGAGGCATTATATATTATTGTGACTGAGTTCAATCATGCCTGAGATATTATTAGTTCTTCTACTTAATGATGTTAAAACCAAAGCAAACACCAAGCAAGCAATCTTAATCAGTAGAGCAAAAGATTTGTTTTCTTCTGCCTGATATTGTTCCATCTGTTCTCTTCTAAAAACAATGTTGTGATAAGGCTTTCCAATGAAGGGATTGGGGAACTCTTCAGTGCGCTTGTATTTCTGAGTCAAAGCAGAGAAGAAGAAAATAAAGCCCCACGAATGGTATCAGACCTGCTTTTGGCTGGGCCCCCGGAAGGGGAGCTGAGCAAGCCCTTCCCAGCGGCTGCATCCCCCGGCATCCGCGGGCTCGAGGGGCACGGGACGCTGCAGCGACCCCGGCTGTGGGCATCCTTCAGCAAGGGAGGGAGCCCGGCAGGATGCCAAGCGCTGCAGCCACTCGGTGCACTGAGCGACGCCTCGCTCAGAGCCACGTCTGGTCCTGGCCCCCCTCCATTGCACCGTGAGGTCTGGGCTGCATTTGGGAAGGGAAGAAACGGCTGCAGCAAGCTGCACTTTCAACCATTTGTTCCTATTTTGGGAGGTAATATAAACCATACTGAGAGCTTTCGAGGGAGGAGGCAAGCCAGAGCCTTTTAAAACAAATCGCTTTGTGCCAGTCCAACTGCTGCGTAGTACGAAGGGCTGGGAAGTGAAGGTTTAGCAGCGTGTTTGGGGCTGGCTCCTCTCCTTTTCCCCGGGTGGCAGGTTGTGCTCCGTGCTGGAGGTCTCCCAGGTGGTTCCCCCGGGCTCGCAGGAGCAGGGGGACCGAGACTTCCGTCCGCTGCGCTGGGGAGGGGTGGGGGGGCCAGGAGCACCCCTTGGCTCTCCTCCCACGCTCTCTGGAGGGCTTTTTCCAGAACACTGGTTGTCTTGAGAAATATTTTGCAGTGTTGTCACAAGCACCCAGGAAGACTGCTCAAAGACGGGCGAAGCTGTATGTAATCCTAAAAAAAAAATGAAGCGTGCTGCAGCCTGTGCTGCATCCCTGCCCAGCGCCGTGACAGGGGGCGCTGGCTGGAGGGGGGCTCCCCTCGCTTTGTGCCGTCCTGCCTCACTTTCCCCCAGCGGTACCTGTCCCAGCGCCCTCCCCAGGCTAACGCAGCCCACCCGGGCCAGGCGGAGAAGCTTCTCCCTCTGCCCGCGCTGCCGCCGCACAGCGTCCCTGCAGCGCTGAACGCACACGGTCCTCTCCCGGGGTTTGATAGACCCTGGATGGAGGGAGGTCCCCCACAGGCATCACCAGAGGTTGCTTTGTCTTCAAGGGAGGTCGCCACAGGCTTTATATCTACGTTGTGACCTGATGCTCTCTTCTCCTGCCTTGCCTGCACAAAACGGAGAGGGTAGGAGAAGCGTTCTTCGCTGTGCCGGCAGCCCTGTGGGCAGCAGGGCACCTTGCAGAGCCCTAACGTGGAGCCCTGAACGTGCCTGGTGGGAGCAGGAGGGAAGAGAGACCTGGCCTGGGCTGGAGGTGCTCAGGGTGCCGCGGGAGGCAGCCGGCCATGCCCAGGAGCGGGACAAGGCTGTCCCCTCGCTCAGCCACGTCACTGCCCCCTCTCCCAGCAGCAGCCCTCTAGCTGGGGCGCTCGCTGTGCAGGGCAGAACTCTGCCATGGCTGGCTGAGCAAGTGTGGAGAGATGCTCCCCCCCGGCTGAGCCCAGGCTGCTCCTGGCACAGCACCGAGCACCTCCGACCTGCCCAGCTCTCCCTGCCAGAGCGTGAGGGGCTGCTGCTCTGAATGTGTTTTTTAGGGACTGTAAGGGGATTTGGCTCTGTACGGGCTGAGATCTCCTCACCCTGCCAGTCTTCCAGTCACCACCAGAGACTTGTGTCCTTCCAAGACATCCTTTCCCTGCCTGTATGGATTGGCCGCCCATACCCCAGCCTCTGCTGGGCTTGTGTCTGAGCACACAGCTCTGCCGAGCCCTGCTTTGAGATGAAACATCTTGTGTTGACTCGTTTTGACCCGGGTGACCTTCCAGAACAGACAGTTGCAAGCGAGTTATGCCGGACTGTGAGAAAGCAGCATGGATATTTTTTTTTTCCTAAATACAAGGGCCAGAGCTGTGGGTTGTATTTACTGCCCACCACCAGATGCAAGAGCTCCAACACAGCTGCTTCTCGGCTTGTCCTGGACTCTGTGAAGAAGACCAAGTGATGGCTACCTGGGCTGAGTCTCCTCCTGGCTGCAGAGGGAAGCAGGCTTCGGCGTGGACCGAGCTGGAAGCCTGGAGACACCCTTGTGTTAAGCAGAAGTTCAGGCTCTGAGGCCAGGGGCAGCAGGGAAGCGTGATGAACGCCAGCCCCCACTCACCCCCAACAGCCCCACATGGGTAGTAGGCATTACGGGACTGAAGTGGCATTTGGTGAAGGAAATATAATGTTGTCCACGCCAAAACCTGCAAACTGGAACAGAACTTCACCACTTGTAGGTGCTGGGAGCAGGACAACTGGCGTTGACTGCAGTTACAGCACAGGCTTTAGTGCGTTCATACAGAACCGGACCCAGTGGCACCTACCTGGTGTCCTCTCCCCAGCACTGGTCAGACACAGAAATGTGGGGACTCCGAGCCTACAGAAGCACACCTGTATGCAAACAATGTATATGACAACACTACGCCAATTAAAAAGTATTTAAGACGTGAGGATATTTACATTAGTGACCCTGAAAAGGTCTGCAAAGGAAGGGGAAGATGATACACTGCTCTGTGTATGACAGGGTGGCCAAAATGCCAACATGACATATGTGCACGAAGTCCAGGTGACTCCCAGGAGGAGCTGAAGAAGGTTGATTGCTTTTCTGACACCAACTGTTGCCATTGCTCCTGGGTGCTGTGCTCAGCCTAAGCAGCACAATTCAAAATAGAAATTGGTAAAGTGGGTAATGCTCTCACTGGAGACCACGTAGGAGATCCATCTACTGGATTCCTGTGGTTCCTTCTGGCCTTGTGGTCTCCAGCAAAGACGGAGAGGAGCAACGGGAGCCTGCCGTGCTCCCCCAGTGCTGCTGCTCGTGCAGAGCTGGGTCACTGCTGGGGGGAGGCTGAAACTCTCGGCACTCAGATGAAGAAAAGTTTATTAAAGGAAAGGCAAAATGGTCATGTTCTCCTGGTGCTCTTTCAGGTTCTCTTTCCCCCTCTGGTGCCAGCATCTACCCAGGCAAACCACCGCCGCGTTGCTGCCCAGATGGCTGCCAGCTGACCCGCCGACTGCACGACTCGTCCTCGCTCACTGCGAGCCACACAGAAATGTACCGCTCCGTCTTTGTAAACAGGCTAAAAATATCGCAGTGCTGTTCCTCCGAGGGCCCGGGAGTTCAGAGAGGCTGGGAAGGAAGCCGGGGTCAGGCCGCCTCCAGGGAGCAGGCGCAGGCATCCCATGTAGGCGCGGAGCCACGGGATGGTTCCTGCCAGCTCTGTGGAAACTGGGGCTGGCTAGAAGAGACCCAGCGTGTCAGACGTGGTGCTGGGGTCCTGCCGCCCTGGGCCTGGCGAGCGAGTGGTGCCATGTCTCCTCAGGTTAGTGCTGATGGTGCGAGAGGGCGGGAGATGTGACTTGGAAAGCCCCAGAGCTGTGGGAGAAGGGCAGTGGGGAGCAGCCTGGGGCGGTGGGACTGCTCACAAAGCTTGGCTTTGGTTCTGCTCCTCTGCCGAAGAGCAATTATTCTCTTTTCTGTATCACGGCGTCCATTGGGTTCGGTGGTGCAGGTACCGGCACCCTGCAGAACGTGCTGCCTTCTCCAGGCGGTGCCAAGGGGTAACACTGTCTTCTGTACCCCATTTCTAAAGGGTGCCCTGTGTGAGGCTCCTTTCTCCATTTCCTCTGACTGCTGGAGTCAGAAAAGGCTGTTCTTTCAGACATCCTATTTCATTGCTCTTTTCTGTTCTCATCGCCCTAGTGTACCTCGTTAGAGTGTGTGGCTGTCCTAACCACATCCCGCTCAGGGTAACCAGGACCTGACTCTGGATGCCTCCCTCTGCAAATGATGTGGAAGTATGTTCTAGCTAGAAATCTCATCAAGAGTTATTTCAGTTTGCTATATATGTCTGGCAGCCACGAGGACCTGGAACATTTTTGGATTTTCCTTCATTAGCGCTTAACCTTGTTACCTGGTGCGAGACTGTGCGGCACAGAGTTAATGAGTAATGAGCGCCGGTGCCCCGTCAGGCACCTGCTGTGTGCTGTGAGCAGCTGAGAAGGGAGACCAGGGATCAGCTCTGGTCTCCCAGCAGTAACAGCGGTTTTACACCACCTGATTTCTCCATCTCCCCACTGTGCTTGTAAATTTAAACTTCCCCAGTGTGAGCGGTGGCGGTGGGAGCCCTGGATCAGCTGCTCTCCCTGGGTCTGTGGGAGCTGCCTGGTGCTGGGCGGCTCAGTCTCAAAGAAAGAGCAAATAAGTCCAAAACTGAAGGCTGGGCAATAAACATATTAAAGCCCAAATAGCGCTGCTAGCATCCTCTAGTCCCTACCCACCTGAAAACCCAAGGGAACCCCAAGCCGCCCGGAACTCAGGTGAGTTGTCGTGGAGGCGGGTGCAGCCCGTTCACCCACTGGCACGTGCCTTCCTGCAGCCCGTCTCGCCGGGACCCTGCTGCCCCTCTGCTCCAGCCAGGATGGATTCGATAGAGGGACGGTTTTAAAGAAAATAATCTCTGCTGTGTAAAAGAGTTTCGGTGTAAAAGCACTAGATTTAGTAAGCTTTTCCTGCTGCCTCTGGCAAAGCGAGAGCAGAGTGTGAGGGGTGGTGTCCGCATTCTAACACTCGGCAACCTGCTTTGCACTGAGCTCATTCAGCTGGGCCACGCTCCAGTTTATCGAGGATTTCTCACTGTCGTAACTCTAGTGCTTCAAGTACCTCTGCGCCTTTCATTTGTCTCCGTCCCGCAGCTGATTTAAACTATATGGATCCTGCATGTGCGTCCTGGCAGTACTTCTCGCTGGGGCTTGTGCCACCCACACCTTTGGCACTGTCAAACTCAATCCCCGTCGCAAACTGTGTTGCAGATGCTGATGTGAGCCGGCAGCCGAAGGGGCTGTTGCTGGAATACTGAGGGAAAGAGGAAACGGCATGTCAGAGCCCTGCCGAGATGCGAAGAGCGGCTGGAGGGAGCTGTGACCGAGCTGCTCTTTCCCAGGGAGGATTCTCCACCCCGTCCTGGGTGGGATCTCGGCGATCCCGCTTAAAGCCAAGCAGACGGGGTTGGAGTTCAGTTGCCCCCGGCAGGACTTGCTCGCTTGGAGGGACACAGGAATAACTTCTGCGCAGGACAGTGATTTGTCGCAGTTCACTCTCCCCATGGAAGGTAGGAGGAGGTTTATTTTCTTTCCTTGATTATTCTGTTTCTCTGAAGTTATTACCAGAAAACAGGGCATGAGCTGTTTTGGGGGATGGAACGGCAAAGGTGTGCGTCTGGCTGTTCCCTCCTGGGACGTGCTGCTTCTGTTTGAGCTCGTTTGGACAGAAAACAGACAGTTTTGCAATGATAGATGTTGTTTGGGATTTAGAAAAAAGAATATTTTGGTTATTAGAAATCATGCAGTCTCATGCTTAGGCATCTGAAAGTCTCACACAGGGCATTTAATGCCAGAGCCAAGCCAAAGGGACGCGGTAGAGCGTGAGGGTTTGAGCTCGACAGAGGTTTCTCCTCTAGAGGGTAGCAGCAAACTGTGCCGGTGCAGCGGCGCTACCGGCATGGCCTCGGCTCCTGCTCTTCGCACCCACCGGGACGCCCTGGAAGGACCAGAGGGTCCTTTGGGGGGATGCGTGTGTGCAGGAATATACGCACACGCGTGTGGTTTATTCTGTTATACGCCTCACGGGTCGTTAGTCGTGGAACGCCGTGTGCTGGCCGAGAAACGGAGGTTTTAGTTTGGTGGATAAAAATTTGTGTGTCTCTCAGGGAGTGTTGGCCCAGGGTGGGCAGGGCAGCAGGAGAGGGCAGCGGAGGCTCCTCGCAGGGATCCCCAGCGCCCTTGGTGGTGGCCACGGAAGCCTCGTCCCTGCCTGTGCGTGTCCATGTGCACAGGGGGGCAGGGGAAGGCTTTCCCTCGGGGGATGGAGCGGGGTGGCGAGCAGCATGGGAGCTGGGAAAGCAGCAGCAGCGCGTCACGGTGGGGAAAGCGTGGCGGCCCTCGGGAAACCATCAGCATTGGAGAAGTCACCCTGAGCACTGATGTCTCTTCCTGAAAAAATAATGGCAAAAGTGATCTGTTTACTGGGAGAAGGGGACCTTTGGGGTGGGTGCCCTGAGCCTGCAGCAGTGGCGTGGCTGTCCTGGCACCCGGCACGAGTGGGTGCTGCTCCAGGCTTCAGCGCTCAGCCGTGCTCCTGCGTCCTCCCCGTCCTCCCCACAGTGGGAGGAGGTTTTTGGGAACGGGTTGAGTGTGTTTGCTGTCTCAGCTGGCTGGACCCCTCAGTTGCTCCCCAGCCCTCGCCCCTGCTGCGCCCAGGTACCTTCGGCAGGGCTGGAGCCCCGCGGCAGCACCCCCAGCCTGCGGGAGCTGCGGGAGCTGGTGCCCCCGTGCTGGGGCAATCATTGCGTTGGCCATCAGCTGGGGCAGCTTCGGCTCCCACCTTTGCCAAAGGCTTGCTTTGAAATGCTCAAAAAATCCTGCAGTAACTCTGGCGGATCTATAGGAGGGTATTAAGTGTTTACATGTCAGAAGGTGGCTTTTATTCTATTGCTCCACGTAAAACATTTCGTATTCTCTGTGCAGGGGATGGAAATGTTACAGTGAATGTTTTCAGGAAACGAATTAGTGTCATGTTGTCCCTCCCCAGCGATGCTCCCCTGACAGACGGCCGCCGGGGCCCTGGCTGCCCAGCCTCACCGGCAGCTTGGCTCTCGCATAGGCTTTGCGGACGCTTTGCCAGGACCACAACTGGGAATAACACTGCATTTCTTGTCCTTTGCCTCTCTAGAAAATAAATCAAGCTGAGTTTTCAACCCTCTGTTTGCTGACGCTCTCCGGCCAAGTTTTGAGTCAATTTATTTCTCATTGCTTTGCGTCACCCTGGCGATGTGCCGAGCACGAGAGCTGAGAAGAAACACAATTAGTTTGCTGCGTTTGAGGCCAGGGCTGACCCTCCAGCCATTGGTACACATAGGTCTTCTAGGTGGTGGAAAAGGTGTGTTTTTTAAGGTAGAAAATTACTTGTCTTTTGGAAATGAATAAATTGTTAATATAAGCCAAAAGCCGTAAGAGGAGACTAGGTTGCGTTGCCAGGAATTCACCATCGTGCACTTGAGTGCCGATACACCAAATGCGGTGCGAAGCGCTCCAGAGGGATGCTGGCTGGAGGGCAGGAGGGGCCGAGCCGCCGGCCGTGTCCTGCCCAGCAGCAGGGAAGGACCCACCTCGCCCCACAGGGACACCCCCCTTGTCCCCAGCGCTCATCCTGTGGTCAGAGAGCTGTTAAGAGACGAGGAGGTGATTCTAGAGGCATTTTCATGTGTATTGCTGTTCTCTTTTTTGGTATAAATTTGCCATTCCAGCTTCTGAAGTCCACCGTTTAGGAACGGTTCCAGAGGTGGCACTGTCTGACACCTGCCACCTCCCTTGTGGTCTGGCAAGACCCGTGCCCAGGGGCCGAGCGCACACCCTGCCTGCGGTACCCGTCCCTCCTCCACCTCTTCTCGTGCTCCTGGGAAAAGGCAGGACCTGACGCTGTCAGAAGGCATGCTTGTGTGGGAAGGGAACTTGGCTTCTCTGGTGAACAGATAATATCAAATAAGTAGCTGTTTTATGCAGTAAAAGGCAAAGGAAAGGCCCTGCTGACAGCTCGGTAGGTTTTTACGGTGGTAACATCTGGCTGCTGGAGTCTGGGGACCAGTTGTGAGTCTTGGCTTGGTTCAGCGACCTTATGCAGCTGAAGTCGGATTGGTGCTGGCCACCCTGGTTTCAGCTTTCCAGGGCAGATCTTGCTGCTGCGTCCATCGTCTTCCAGAGAGCAGGCAGGAGAGGCGTGTTTGGGGGGGACAGAGGTTTGGGGTGGGTGCGCAAAGGGTGGTCATGCGAAGAGGTCGGTGCTTGTGTGCTGCACGGCAGCTTCCCACTTTCCTTCCCAGCTCCGAACTCTCACACAAGGAGGATCCGCTTGAAATTTGACCTTTTTTCTCAGTTTTACTCCTTGTATTTGGTAATTGTTCCTCCCTTCTTTCGCGAAGCAGCGTAGTAACCAGATGGTGTCCCTGACTCATGCTACCCAGCCTTGCATGATGGGGCCTTTCTATTGGTTAGGCAAAACCTATTGATTTAATTTCTGTATCATTATTCAAGCTCATATTGAATATGTCACTGATGATGGTGCATGAAATCAAACAGAGTCTGAAAAAAGAGGGTGAAATATTAAACAAATCCTTGCCAAAGGATGAGAAGGAGAAGGATGGTGAATGTGCTGTGGCTGCTGTTCCGCCTCTCTGGCTGCATGTAGGCTGTTAGTGCCTTTGGCTTCTGGGAAGTGTTGGCATGGCCACCTGAGCTGGTCAAACACCAGCACTGGTTGCTGCCGGGGGTCGCAGATGGGAAGCCAAGTCAAATAGTGAATGGCCAAACGCGTATCCAACCCCAGATAGCTCCTGCGTCGCTGTGCGGCTGCAGCCACGGCTCCGGCGGCGATGCCGGCAAAGCGGGTGACTTGATGGCCACCTGGGATGGGAGAAGGATGGGACTTCTGACTTTGTGCAAGGAGGATGAGAGCTGTCTACCGAGGTGGGTGCACTGTTCCTTTCACCAGCACATCTTAGCCTAAGCAGAAATAGCCGTCATACTCAACATTACGTGTAAACAGGTAGTTTGGCATAAAGGTGGGTCTGAAGAGTGTGTAATAAATGCAGACATGTCTGTCTGGCTGTCCAGGGACTCTGGGAAAGACCTGTCAGACACAGCTTTCTCTAGGCTCTCGGGGTAACTGCCACTAGATGTCACAGCGTGCTTGGGTTTGGGGCTGGGGACCAGGCGTGCCACCGGCGCTGGGGACCCCCACCCACCTCCCCCACAGCGGGGGTGAAACTGGTCCCTAAAGTCCCTCTGTTGGACTGAAGCAAATAAATAGCATCTTTAGGTCTTCTTTTTTTTTTTCTTTTGGAGTGTTTTGGAAACATTCTTAGATTTCACATGTTATTGGGCAAAGTCAAAGGGACCAGCAGGTGAATAAAGAGGTTCACCCAGGGGTGACCCCGATGGGACACCTTCTCCGGCAGGTATCCAGCGTCCCTTCTCCCACTGCAGCAAACGGCAAACTCTCGTTAGCATCAGTTAATTTAGCGGGAGCATGCTATACGTGTTTCAAAAGCTCTTGCTCAGCGAGGGATGCATTTTTCCACCAGTCCCGTTCCCACCAGCGCGAGGAGAGCAGAGCTGGTGCAGCTGTCTGGTGCTGACCCTGCCTAAACCATAGCAAACAGCTATTTATAGGCACACGGGAAACCGTGCTGGACCCGCTGCTTCCTCTCTCAGCTGAGCCGAATCTTTAATCAGCTCGGCAGCACAGGGAACATTAATTTTGTGTGCTCTTTCATTGAACATTTTGCTAAGCAGTGGTAGATTATGCATGCAGTCAGGTTTGGGCAGGCTGGTGATGAGACAGGCATGTCGTCTTCGAAACTCGTTACAGTTTCATAAAAAAATGGGTATATTGTTAAAAGACTAGAAGTAGATTAGTGTGTGATGCATTTGCTGAATAAATAAACGAACGGCAGCATTCAAAACCTCCTGCTGGAAGGTACCACCAGCCGTACCCAGGCAGTTCTTTGGTGAAGTGTAGCTATTGAAGTAATAATGGCGTTACCACCAAAAATGAGCATGTTTTTGGCAATCTCAAACTGAACAAATGGCACGTCCAAGTGTTACCTGAGATGGACAGTGGTATTCTTTCCTCGTGTTCAGTAGCATCACTGATCTTGAGACCAGCCTGGGTGGGGATCTCACGCTCTGAATGCTGGTCTTCAACCTGGAGAGCAGCTCCCTGGACAGGACACTGCTCCCTCCTTGTGTACAGGGACATCGGGCGGACGCAGGCACGCTGCGAGGGGCGGCAGGACTTGTGCACCGGGTGTGTGGGGAAGGGAGTCGCTGCCCGCGCCCCCCTGGATCGCAGTGTGCCTGTGCCCTTGGTCTCCTCCCATCAGGACAGATCTGGGGACCTTCCTGCATGGTGGAGTGCCTGCTAGTCTAGGTGCCCCTGAGTCTGTGGGGAGCTACCTAAGGCTGTATGGGCATGTTGGTAGTAGACTTTTATTTCCTAACAGCAGCTGCACAGCAATCCCAGGTCACACACTTTCGTGCCACAGGAGGTGCCCTACAAGTGACCTTGAAAGACCAAGAGCCCACTCCCAGGCTGGCCATGGTGAGCACTTCCCCGTCAGACACTGCTGCCAAAGAGGGAAAAGGCAAAGCTATGTTTTATTTTATAAATCACACTTTTTCTCAAGCGTATGTATTTATCCAGTGCTTTTCTTCTCCCCCCTGTCCAGAAAACAGGGCTGTTCCCATGCTGGCTCCACCTGTTACGTCAGCATGTGAAGATGCTCTCATAGAGTTTTTCAAAAAGGGTCCATAATTTAATGAGAACATTCCTAAAAAGTGTGTGGTTTTCAAAAGTTATCTAGAAAGAACCTCCGTGCCCTTCAATCCACAGCGGATTCCCTCTTGCAGTCACCACTGAGACTGTGGACCCAATGTGCCTCACCAGACCAGCATAGCAGAGAGGTCTGCAAGTTCAATGCTTTAGCTGATTAGGCTACTAATTACAGAAGCTAGAGAGCTGTTTAAAGCAGCTCGAAGGAGAAATTGTAAGGATTTTCCTTGAACCGCTTCCAAACTGATAAGACATTAAACAAAGAAGAACTTGGAGAAATTCAAATTACAGTTTGTGACCTGAATGTCAGACATGGTGCTGCACATACGCTGAGCACGTTCGCTCTGCAACAGACAAGATGGATGGGGTATAGCTGCAGAACACTCGCTACTATTAATTTTCACCACACGAATCTTTCTAACCAATAACACATTATCATTTTGCTTTGTCTGGGATTGCCTTTCCCTCCCCACCCCTCTCCCTGACACCAGTCTGGAATATGTACAAATCTTATTTGGGTATTTGGTGCTTTCTCCTGAGAGAATTGAGACTTGAGCCGCCCTATTGTTCCCCTTCACCTGCAATAATGGTCACAGCAGAAGGTGCTTTGAGCAGACCAGGTTGCTCTTCCAGAGAAGGGTTTATTGGTTAGTGACCACCCTTTGGTGCTGGGGCGCTGGAGTCCAGTTTCAGTGGGAGTGGGAGGATGGATGCTCGGGATACATACAGAGAGGAGAAAAGCTGAAATGCATATAAACACCAGGAAAACCAGCAAAAGCTTCTCTGGTCTGTCCCACCTGTGTGTCCTAAGGTTGAGTGAGGTCCTTGTGGAGGAGGTGATGGTGCAGCTTCTGTGGCCCATAGGCAGTTCCCAGGAGGGTCTGGTGAACATGGCATCCCGGCGGCAGGTGGGAGCAGCGTTGGCTCCATGTGCTCACCCGGGTCCGGAGCACGGGTGGAGGAGGGAGATGGCAGCTGGGGAATCAGCATCAGCCCACAGGGTGACAGACGCCGCCTGGGTCCTGCTCCGGGCAGCCAGTGCCAGCCTCAACTGCTGCCAGAGGGATAGGAAGGAGGTGTTCTCCAGTGTGGACACACAGGTGGCCTGGGAGGGTGGCACTGTCTAAGAGCTTTACTTCTGTAGGACGGTGCTGGGACTTAGGACAACAACTCCCGACGCGCTTGAAATTAACATAAATCTGATTTTCTGTAGTTATCACCAATCTCAGAATAATCCTGCAGCATGACCAAACTGCTGCAAGGTTCTCACACTACTACGTTTAATATACACCGGTGTATATATTAAATATGGTTTCCGGACACATTAAGGCTTCTCAAGGAGAGTGCAGATAAGGTGCGGGCTGGGAGGCAGCTGGCCCAAGTGCTGCGAAGGGGAAATGTGTGGGCACAGAAACATGCAAGACCCCAAGTTCCCTTTCACCTCCCCTGCCCCGTGCTCTTCTGTCACCCTCAGATATGTCGGCATTTGATTTGCACCAGCAAAAGCGCTGAATCCAGAGCCTGGCAACCAAAACTCGCTGAGGAAAGCCTAAGGTATGTGGAAGAGCAGCGTGGTTAGCATGGCTCCGGGGCAAACCTGGCACGGGGAGGCTGCAAGGCAGGTAACTCCCTGTCCCAGCGGCTTACCCGGAGCAGGATCCGCACAGCCAGGTGGTTTCACAGAGGCTTTAGCATCGCTCTGCTCCTTTCCTAAGGCTCTGTGGGTACTCCTGGAAGGAAAGTGCATTAGCTTCTCCTCTTCCTGAAGTCAGAACCTGACTTTTTCCCATTTATCCCGCTCCCACTCAGCTGGATCCATACAGACTCACGCTGGTTTCCCCGTGGAACAGTGGCACAGTGCCCCTGATGCTGTGATCGGCCGGTGCCAGGAGAGTCTGCACTCACCACTTGTGAGGACGCTGCCTCTTTGGGTTGCTTCTGGGCTCTACCTTCGGAGCTGCCCAATTTTTTAACGTTTTAATGCCATGTGCTAGGGAGTTTGCCTAATCGGAATCCCCTGGTACTCAGTGTCTGTCGAGGGCAGCACTGCCCTTCCGAGGAAAGGTGCCAGATCCCGGTGGTGGGCAGTGCCCCTGCTCCCTTCCCGGTGCCCCTGCGCATCCTGCAGCCCGGCTGGGGCTGGGCTTGCTGCGTGCACAGCAAACAGGGCTCCTGCACTGCTGTGCCCATCGGCTCGACGGCACGGGTCAGGCTCCTGAGGTGTAGAGCTTGTCCATCTCAGGGACAGAGAATTTCCTCCCTGGGGCCTTTACTGGAAACAGCTGGATGGTGGGGAACATGCTGGGACCATATGGTTCAGGGACCATACCTTTCCAGATGAGGAGGCAGCAATGATGCCCCAGAGCCAGCAGCAGGTCTCCAAGTAGAAACCGCTCCCAAAACCATTCTGTGCCCAGTGAAAGTGTGCAGGAGAGGAGCTGCCCAGCATCTACCTGCATTAAGTATCTGGCTCAGCATCAGACCAGTTGAGTCAATGGGCATTTTTCCTTTGGTTTCAGAGCTGTGGGGTGGCTCCTCCATGACCTGCCAGTCAGACCCTAGGATCCGTCTGCGCGGTCAGGCATGGCAGTGAGCTGGAACGAGGTGGGGTGTGCTGGGTGTGAACAGGAAGCACTGTGACCGAAATTCCAAGGCTGCTGAACACTTCAAGACAGGCTGTGCACGTTCTTTAGTGCGCACAAGCAGAGCCCACGTGTATGGAGCCCAAGGTATGCGATCCACCCCTCGGTTTGTCCTGGAATTGCCACAGCCGTTGGCGCAGGAGTGATCTTTTGTTGCCAGGAGAAGAGAGCACATGGTGTTCAGGGAGGAGAGGTCAGGTCTCTTCCTGTTTAGATGTTTTCCAAAAATGCTTGAGCGTGTTAGTGGAAAAATGACTGAGGGAACCATCTAAATTAGGAAACAGGAAATACTGCGCTAGCATAAATACAATTTTGACAGCTGAAATGAGAGGCGAGTGGTTGTCAGGTAGGGCTGGTAAGCACACTGCTGGACCAGAACATGCCAAGGGGCATGTTCTCACCGCCGCACACAGGGACATACCTGCTCAGCAGGCGTTACTGGTGTTGTGCCAGGATGTTGGAGCCAAGTCACTGGCTGTCTTTCATCTCGGGTTCTCCCAACAGTAGTGCCAATGTGTCCTTCGAGTGGGGGACTCTTGGTATTTCCAGCAGTGGATGTTGAAAACTATGATGCTAAAATCAGAACTTTTATGGAGTATAAGTTAGAAGCAGGCTTTCTAGTGCCTGGTTACCTGGGTGGTGAAATTAGCTGTTCATGTCTAATGTCAGCCCTGCTCTTGACTCTTCCTCCCCTGCAGCAAATCACTGAACCTCCCCAAGCCGCTCTCTAGCCATATGTTAAGTTGATGTAATGCTGCTTTTAAGTCTGTGCAATTACTCAATTACTCCTGCATCTGATTGCGAGTAATATGCCCTTAGGGCTATGATTCAGTTTTGCCCATTGATTTGCTGTGTGACCTTGAGCATCACATTAAATATACTTTTAATATTCAAAGGAATTGTGCTTATTTATGCTTATGCTCATGCTATCCAAACTCCTGCTCTATATCCAACTTTCCAAACAAAGTCTGCTTGTTATTTATTATGAAATTTAAAGACAGAAGATAGTCTCTTCTAAAATACAAAAGAGATTTAGGAGCTGAAGTTCCATTCAAATTCACCTCAAGCAAGTTTCAATGGAGCTTGAAGAGTCTTAAGAAATTTAGATACTTCTGAAAATGTCACCCTAGCTGTACCTCCAGGGTCTGACATTCCACAGACACCTGAATTACTAAGGCAAATTCCCTCTGCTGATCCAACCTGATTGCTGCGGAGCTTGCAAAGCATAAAGTATGCACATAATTAATGTCTGCTAATGCTGGAGGGGGAGGACACCTCAAAGTGAAAAGTATTGTGCATTTAAATGTGTTCTTCAATGCTCATCTCAACCCCAAGCTGAGTAATAACAGCTTCTTCCAACTCCTGGGGCGCCGTTTTGGAGGGGCTGTCTGGCGTTGCTTGCTTTCTTATTTTAGCCAACCTGTGTGCTGTGCGCATTGCAGAGATGAGCTATTGAACCAAGGAGTGGTGGCTGTTTGGAGAGAGGTCTTCCGAAAGAATGAGTGAGAAGTGTATGTAGAGCTTGTCCTACCACTAGGATTGTCCCCTGCCTGTGATGACACAAGGTTTTTGAGAGTGTTTTCTCCTCTGCATGTTTGTATAAGGAGCAACTGTGGTTTTCTTTAACTTTACTGGAAAATAGCTGTGAAATGGTGGGGCTCAATGATCCTAAAGGTCCCTTCCAAACTAGGCGATTCTATGAAATAACATGGGCAAGAAGTAAACTTGTTTTCTGAATATTTTAAGAACTTGCACCTTAGTTTTTTGTGTATGTTAACTGAAAGTAAATGAGGCTTGGAAAAGCAGCCTGGGTTTGACCCTGGGACCATTCTAGGAATAAGCAAACACAAATAACTCTTTTCTAACAATGCTCTTTGCAACCCCACCCTTGAGGAGTGATCTTTGCAACGAAGTAAGTCTGGACAAAGTTGGCAGCCAAGGGCTGAACTTCAGCTCTCGTTCATACTCAGCAGTTACTCTTATGGTACAAATAGCTCCCTGGAGCCAGGAGGTGAATTGCTGAGGAGCCAGGAGGTGAACTGCTGAGAAACCATGTACCACGTAGAGTGAGTGGGGATTGTAGAGTCTGGCTGCATGTCATCCCAGCGCGTGAAAAGCAAAGGCCTGGGGACAAGAGGTTGGAGTGGGACCTCAGTCATGGCAGCAGCAAGATTTCATCCTTACTCAGTGCTCCTCTCCATACCTGTAGCACAAAGGACTTAAACTGCAAAATCTCTGCACTGCTAATAATGCATGAGTGTTGTGAGAAGGTAATGTCAGCACACCTGTATAAATAGGAGCTCTGCTGTGCAAGTTAGTTCTTTCAATCTGTAAAGCGCTTCCAGTTCCTTGCCTGTGAAGCAACATAGAAATAAATTTAATGTGTGATTTCTACAAATACTCCAGCTTCTATATAGGAAGCCCTCAAACCACTGGAATAGTTACACAGCATCAGTGAAGACAAGGGCAGTGATAGACTTGAATGGTTTAAAAAAGTAAAGCTACTAGTCCTTAGCCGCTTTCTGATTATTTTCTTTGAATTTGCTTCCTTTTCATTGCTTTTTTTATACTGAGACATAAATAATGTTAAATTCCAGATCACCCATGGGTCTGAAGTTTAGTTGTAACAAGGACTTCTGCCAACTTTTACAAAAGGCTTTTGCTAACATGAAAGAAAAATAGCTCATACATAATAAACACTCCTCCTGACCCATGTTATCCTTTTGCATTTCAGGTCAAACATCTCTGAAAGGAAAAAAAAAAAAAAAGATAAAGGGGATGCAGAGAGTCAGCTGTAACAACAACTCAAACCTCTGCATAAAGGTCCTCCCATAAGGGTTTTGATTTTCAGACTGTTCACAGCTGCCACTACATTTTTTACTTGGCCTGAATAACATAAATACTGGGCTGGTAGTGCTTTCCTTTACAGTGGTGTAAATCTAGGTTGGAGCTCAAACCTTGACTTGACCATGCACACACTTTATCCCTGGGATCTCAGCAGGACAGCACGTAGTATAAAATTAATCACGGGTGTAAATCTCTGCAGGACTTCTGCCTAGTTCTGTGAATTTGACTTCAGATGACCTCAGAGCAGTTCCTCTGGACTTCAGCTGGTGCAACACAGGCTGAATTTGGCTTAGTACATTTTGCTGTAGCCGCCATGGAGGTTCCAGCCAAGAGCAGCTATTTGGTAACAAACTGATAATTTTGGAATTTTTCCAGTTTTCTTTTTCTTAGAAATATGTCTCCCTGTCCTGCCAGAGAAAATACCTACAGGTTTCATAATCAGCTTATTCTGCTGCTGAACTGATTATGTATTTTGAATGGCTAAAATAGATGTTCTTTCTGGACATGGTGAATAGAATACTTATCTCCTCCTTATATTAACTCCTTTCTCCAATCCTGTGTCCTCATGATTCAAGGAAGACTAGTGAATATTTAAGATGTGGTGGGAGCATGCTGGAGATGAAATATGATGATACAGGGGCCAATTTCAATACTGATGGTTAAGTGGAGATGCTTAAAATGCTCTTGAAAGAGGACTGGTTGGTTTAGAAGGTTGGCAGAGGGAAAATGCTTCTGGGCAGTTGGGGGCTACTCTGAGGTCCACGTGTTGGGTCAAAGTGTGGCCAGGCTGAGGAGGACTAGCTGCCTTCTCCCTGCCACCATGAGAGCTGCCTGGCACGATTGTGCTCTGTGAATCATGCCATGAAGCTGGCACTGGGGGGCTACTGTTCTGGCAGCCCACCAGGCTTTCCCCTAGGTGCAGTCAGAGGAAACATCTGTTTTCAGACAGTTTTCTGATCTAACTCACTCTCTTTTGACTGTTTTCTAGAGTTTGGGCAAGCCCGACTCTGCTTTTAAAAAGCCATCTCTTCAACCTGTTTTGATGGGGAAAAAAAAAAAAAAGAAAAAGAAAAAGTAAAAAAATAAAAACTCTACATAGAAAACTATAAAGTGACCCTGCAGTACAACCCATGTATGCTGGCTTCACCTTGTGCCTAGAAAAATTCATGTTATAAAGAGTAACTGCTCAAGTTTGGAGGGAATGAGGGGTAGGCTGTACTCATGTGACTGCACAGCGATCTCCGTGGGTTGTGCCATAAGACCAGCTCTCACATGGAGACATCTTCCTTTGCATTACCTACTTTTGGTGCTTACTGTATGGATCCTATTAGACATTGCTGCTGCTGCTTAGCTGAGCTTTGAGGTTTAGCAAGGGCCCTCAGGGAGCGTGCAATGCATGCCCCAGGAACCACCAGCCATGGTCTGGAGACTACCATGACGGCAGCGGCTCCTACTCTCAACTCCTGAGAACCAAGGTGAAAATTAGTTATTTCTGCATGGCAGGCTGGTTGACCCAGTCCTGTGTTCTCCTGAGTAGACAAAGAGCCCAACCTTTCAGCTGGGCAGCTGAGACCCTTGGGTTCTCCGCTGGTCATCGCCCCAGCGAAGGGGTGTTGGTGCCCTCCATAGTCCTCATGCCCAGTTTCCCTGGGCTTCCTCCACCCACCCTCTGGTAAGGAGGTCTGCTTCCTCAGAGCAGTATGCCACCCTTTGATGCTCACTGCTGTGCAGGCAAAAGGACTGAATTCCTCTTGTTTCTTAAAATAAACTTGCAAAACCCTTGACCTTCCTGAGCTGGAGGAATATGTTTACAGATGGTTTAATTCCATTTGTCTTCCTGAGAGAGACACCAGTGTTGTTAAGGGAAGGGAAGCTGGGGAGCTGTGTGACCAGCCCATTTCGAGATCAGAGTTAAGACACCAGTGGTTCCCATCCACTTCGTAATTCCCATTAATTTATGAAAGGGAAAGAAAATGAATTATTTAACGGAATCCCCTGTAATTTTTCCTCTATATAAGGTTCATGACACGGCAGTACACCAGGAAAAAAATCGGGTTTTGTATTATATTATCTATACTTGCAATGCCTTCCAGGACACTGGTGCTTGCAGCATTCTAGCAAAATATGAGGAGATAATTTTGCAGCAGCTTTTTTTTCTAGTGTTATACCATCTCAACTCATCTTCGCACTTGGGTATTTGAAGTCAGGGTAGCCAGAAGAAACAAAGCTTATCAGACGACAAAAGAGGTAAAGCACAGGGAGGGGAGGTTACTGGTCTGCCTAAATTAAAATGTATAGCTTTATTTGAAGTCCTTAGCAGCTGGAAGAAGCTCTTTAAGACAGAAACCATCTTTGCTTTCCGGCTGTAGCGCTAGGAGGTCTCGAGGGTGTCATCACCAGGTACTTGTAATAATGTCACCATTTCCAGGACTCCTAGCACGAGCAGCATGGCAGGAGAGGAATTGCTCAGGGTAGCTGACTGAGGATAATGGATAGTAGGATGAAATTGAGAGGAAAAACTTAATTGGAATTAACTAGCTGAGAAAAGCCTCTTGATCTGTCAGACAGTTAAATTGCCTCCCAAGGGCAATGGTATGGTCCCAACCACGTGGGCATTTAAAGCCGGTCTCATGTCTATGATTCCCTGAGTTAACTGGAGTATCTCAATAATTGGAACTGACACAAAGATTTATCTTCTTTGATTGACTAGCTTTCATAGAGGCTCATCTCTTTGTGGTACTGCACAGAGCTTTCAGGACAGCTGTTTGCACTTAAACTGCCAGGAGCTGACAATATGTATCCATTTCAGCTCTTCAAATGCGTTCTTTGAAAAAACACTTAAATCACTGGACTAGACAGTGCTAATCAGTCTGCGGGAAAATGGAGCATCCTTACCTGGGGCTCCCTGCTATAAATCTTCCCATGCCAAAGCTCAGTTATCATACAGCAGTAGAGAGCCATTTAGGTGCATTACTGCCAAATGCCCAATCAGCCTGAAAAATTGGGCTGATTTTGGCCAAGACAATAAAAGGAAAAGGTGTTATGCCAAATGTCTAGAAACAAATGGTTGGTATTTCAGCAGAAGCTCCCATTTACAATAGAGCAGGATGGCTCGCACTAAGATGATGGCAGCGATAACCCCACGCTGATTTCAGAAAAGACTGTGTGGCAGCAAGCTGGCCCTAAAAGATGAGGTTTGTAAGGAGGTTTTGCATTCAGCGCTGCCCATTCACCTGCTGTGTGACCTCGTGTGATGGCAGCGGATCTCCTCTCCGGCTCTGCCTCCTCCAGTTCAACATAGTTCTTCAGAGCAACGTCTCCCCCCGTGTGCTGGTCCTTTCTAGAGTGTGCAGGACCTGGGGAATGGAGATGCCTCTGTGCCGTAGCGAAGCACAGCACTTTGGAAATCAGAATTTATGGAAATATTGACTCTCACGCCAGTTAGCATATGAGGTTTACAACATTCGCCTAAATGCATTAGGTTGGAAGCAAATGGAGGAATAAGCCACTGCTTACCAAATATGAAATCCGCTCGGCGTGTTTGCTAATTGCAGCCCCTGGACAAGCTTCAGGTAATGGCTCGTGGCTGTTACTTCGTGTTTGCGAGGTTGTAGGAGGACTGACTCACAGCCTGGCTGCCCAGCTTGGAGACACAGCCCTCAACATCACGCCAGTCTGCCGGCATGCCTTGCTGTCCGTGCTGGAAAGTTCCGCACCCTCAGTCTCCAGGGAGAGAAGCCAGGGCAGTGCTGCCGACTGCCGTGCGGGTGTCCTCTGAGCAAGTCACTTCGGCTCCCTTGGTTTCCTCAGGCTTGTCCATTTGCCAGTCCGAGGGGCAGCTTCACTGGCCTTGCAGTGCCTGCCTCACCTGGAAAAAGGGAGCTTTAGGCTCTGGGGATTTCTCTAATGCTTCAAGTCTGGCCTTCCCATCACGCCTTCAAGGTCACTAATGGGTAGACGTGCAGGTTCTCGCTCTGCAGCAGGCTCCTCCAGTGGCCATGGCCATTGCCTGCAGCCTGACCTGGGAGGTTTGGGAGTGCGAGAATTTCCCTCTACACCAGGATGTGTATGTATGTGTGAGAGAGATTCTTTCCTTGCTTGATCTCCCTATTGCTTCTCGGCCTTGCATGGTGAGAAGAAGGAAGCAAGAGAGCAAAGCAAATGGGAAAACAGTAGGAGTCCTCCTGAGGGGACACAGCCGCAGCCCCTGGTGGAAGCCCACAGCGCAGAAGGGACATGAGTGCCAAGGGGGGGTTGCAGATTCGGGAGGCAGGGCAGATTTGGGAATTGGAACTAGGTGGTCTGTAAGGTCCCTTCCAACCCAAGCCGTTCTATGATTCTATGGATCATAGAGTTGCCCGGCAGAGAGGCTCTTACCTGGCAGGCTGAGAGATGCTGGCCTGAGAGCATGTACAAACCACTCATCTTTTTGTGCCAGCCACATCCCCGCCACCAGTGCCTGTGGTTTCTGGAAGGTGCTGAGCTCCTCTCTATTTCGAAGCATTTTGGGATTGTTTAGCCTGGAGAAGAGAAGGTTGAGGGGAGACCTTCTCACTCTCTACAACTCCCTGAAAGGAGGGTGTAGCGAGGTGGGGGTCAGTCTCTTCTCCCAAGTAACAAGCGACAGGACAAGAGGAAATGGCCTCAAGTTGTGCCAGGGGAGGTTTAGGTTGGATATTAGGAAAAACTTCTTTACCGAAAGGGTTGTCAGGCATTGGAACAGGCTGCCCAGGGAGGGGGTGGAATCGCCATCCCTGGAGGTATTTAAAAGACGGGTAGACGTGGGGCTGAGGGACATGGGTTAGGGGGGGTTTTTTGGCAGAGGTTTATGGTTGGACTTGATGATCTTGAAGGTCTTTTCCACCCCAAGTGATTCTATGATTCTATTCTATGAAGCAATGTTTCAAGGTGTGGAGAGCCAGTTGCCTTTCTGTATCATCAGTGGTACAGTAATGCCTCTGCCTAAATGAGACCTCGCTAGGGAAATGAATGCCAATGAAATATACCAATATTTTGCCTGGAATATTTGTCAGGTGTAGTGCTATGAGGATAATATCCTGATGTACTTTTGAAGAGCACATGGCTATAGGGGAGTTTGCATCTCATCAGAGCATTCTTTTTCAAACTACTCTTTCTTGTTATGAGAAGGTTGGGTTAAATGTGGCTATGCAGATCCAGGGAGAAAATGTTGAAAATTTAAACTGAAAATTAAGGTAAGTTGTCAGAAAATGGTTATTGAAAGATTAGGGGGAAAAAAAAATAGAAAACACGGGAAAAAGGAAAAGGTTAAAAATACACTTTGAGAAATTTAGGCTTTGGGCAGTACCTGCAAAGCTAGAGCCAATTGGTACCACAAGGAATTTTACACAGATGTATATTCCTTATTACACTCCTCTACTAATTTCTTCATTCCTTCTATTGTTTGGAAAATCTTCTCAGTAGATCACATGTGCTGCTGAGCCTGACTGTCTCTGCGCGTGGGCTCTAGGGTTATCAAGTAAACCCTTTTTCTCAGAAGCAAACAAGCTTTCCGTCCAATGCCCCCATTGAAGCAGCTGGAGGTGGACTGGGCAGGGTCTAATGGAGAGCTCTTTAGCTGATGGACATGGACCAAACCCAGGCAGCGATGGCCACCAAAGCGTCCCAGGAGAAGAACGTGCTGTGAGACGGTCTTGCTGCCGGTTCAAACACACCGCAGGAGGAGCAGCAACTTGTATTTGCTCTCCACTTGGCTGGGGAGGGTTTTGCTCCTGCCCCACTGTTCCCAGGCTGGCATTCCCGCACCTGTGCTCCTTCAAAATGTCCTTGAAGAGTGCGGGCCTGAAACTGCCAACTCCTGTATACAAGCCACAAATCCTGCTGCTTCCCGTGTTGTGCAAGACTGCAAATAAATAAATACTGGTTGTAAAATGATGTAGTCTTTATGAAATCCAGCTAGACTGCTTGGCATTTAATAGCATCAGCCCTGAATTACATGTCTGGACTAGACAGTGCAAAGATGAATTTCCTTTAATTTGTTCCAGAGTAACTTGCCATTTAATTTAACTGAGCAGTTCCTTGTTCTCCTATTCTGGAATGATGGATTGTGGAAATGCACTCCTTTAAATTAATCCAGACGCTTGATTTCTGTCAGCAGAGTAATCTTTCTCAGTGGTATGCTAAGTATGCTTTGAAAAGGTATGGTGAATATGTATGTTATGCACTTGGTTGATGATTTAAGTGTTTACACTTTCCAAACACTGCAGAAAAAACAAATATGGCTTAGCGGCATTTTTTATAACCTTTCAGAAGCGGTCATTCAAATAACATCAAAAGAACTTAAATGGATTTCTAAATGTGATGGTACAAGTGAGGGCAACTCCCCCCTCATCAGAGAACCATCAATTTGAAATGGGGCTGGGCAAAGCTTATAATATTTCTGATTGCAGGACTTTCATAGATCATCCAGAAACCTTTCTATTGGAGCCATTAATGGTAAAATATTTCATGTGGGTGCTGTCACTGCTTATGCTGGCTTGATGTTGCAAGGGGGCGGTGCCCTTTTTTTTTTTTCTTTTTTTTCCTTTTGCTGTTTTTACTTCTTAAAGATGAAGCGGGGCATTTCTGGAGAGGAGAAAAGAGGGAGTGTATGAATGCTTTGTATTTCTGTACTGTCGCCTTTACAGGAACTGCAAAAAGCTATAGTGAAGTTGAGTAAGTGATATTGATGTAAACCATCCCATCAGGTCCTATCAGCCCAGATACTTCCTCACTGTGTTATCAGAGGTAAGGACTATCCCAATACCACAGCTAGAAACTTCACAGCATCCACTGGGTCCAGCTGGAACCTGACAGCAATAGTTATTCTTAAATGTGGGAAGACAAGACAAATCCTCCCATCACTGAAATATGTGCCAAAGGTAAATATCCCTAAACTTTTAGCAACACATGAACCGTAGTACACAGTTGCCTGCCCATTCGTTCTTGGCAGGTTTAGACCTACAGAAAATGGCATGTCTGACAACTGACCTCGGCTGAAATAGGGGTTCCTACTTTGTACGTAGGAGCAATGTGTTGGAAAGGGCATTTGGAACCAGAAGGCTTGAATCCTTCTGCTTCACTGCCAGTGGTAGACATAGAGATGGTACCTTCTCTGCAGAACAGATTTAGATCTTACTGAGAAATATGTAAAAGGCTGGTATTATCCAAAATATTAGGTCAAGATGTTTTGCAGAAAATGAGAAACCGAGCTTGTCTGCAGGGCACAACTTACAAGGTGGTTGCCTGTGCTGACATCTGGTATCCTGACAGGATAATGTGTTTTTTTCTTGATCCTTCTAAAGCCTTTTACATATGGAATGCATGCTTGACTTGTTACCTTGCCTATGTAGCTAACGTGTGTACCTTATACCTTCCAAACCTAACTCTGCACCAGCCTATGACATTTGGCTCAAGTAATTTTGTGGCTATTTGGCAAGCAGAGGAAATGGCAAGTGCATTTTCTACTATTCTGACTTAGCCACCTTCATCTGCCTCATTGCTTAAAAAAGAAGGTGAAGAATTGAAGTCTGCTTCATACATCTTGCCAGCCTTCCCAGGACAACACAGCCTGTTGTGATCTGCCAACTCCACGTCCTATAATAGCCTACACAGCCAAGCCATCTAAGGGAAAATGGTTTGGCTCAATAAGCTAGGAGTTGTGCTGTGCCTGGACACGGACCAGAACGTAGGCAGCCTCCCACCGTAAGCAGGCTGGCACCAAGCTTTACTTCAGCCTTAGCCAGGGGCCGGGTACTGCCGAAATCTGGAGTCAGCTAAAGCAAATGAGGGTCTTTTGGTCTGAAGTGCTTTTATTAATGGGTTTTAGTGCTTTGGGGGTTTTAGTGTCAGTATTTCTTCTTTGAACATCTTAACAGCAATCTCCTCCAAATTCAAAATGTGTGAAATGCTCTCCTTTTGAGTTTTGAAAGTCTATTATAGCAAAGTGGTTCAATAACTAACGCAAAGGTCTTAAACCCAAGCTTTACTGGCCTTGCTATGTTTCCAAAAGTGAACCTGGTTTACACTAGTGCCTGGATAGCGGATGCCTTTTACAGCCATCACGTGGTAGTGGAAACCTTGTGGTAAACTAGAGATGTTATGGAAGTTACAGCCATGTATCTTAAATACATATTATAATAGAATTAAACTGGATTTGTCTTCACGCTGCTGTGCAATAGGACCATTGGCTCAGTTAGCCTTCAGCCCTAGGCTTGCAGCCTTTCTTACAACTGGCAAAGGTTTGCTAGCCGGAATGGGGGCTTTCAGCTCCTCTAGGAGACGATGTGGGAGACGTTGCAGGACCCAGCAGAGATCGCAGAACCAAGACTGGGGGTTGATGTCCTCAATAGTGACTTTGGGTTCTTTGTTATACCCTTAAAGCACATCACGACTAAACCAGGATTAAGGCTTGGTGCCTCAGAGAGTTGGGCTGTGAGTTGGGCTTGTCTCCCAAAGGACTTTTTCCCGGGGTGCCAAGAGCCTGGGAGGTGCTTGCCGGGGGCTTGGCATGAGCTGCTGTGAGTCGCAGGCCACTCAGTAAGCCGACGCAGTGCTGCGCTCGCTTTGGGCCAGCCAGATCGGGTACTCTTGACATTTTTGGATGTCTTCTAAACACGCAATGCTGACAGAAATGTTGTTTAAATATTCGTGAGTTATTTAAAAATAGTGCGTCAAATAAGCAGCCTTGTGACGCCCGACAGATATCTGGCTCGGACAAGTGCTTCGGAGAAGAAGGAAGAGGTCAGCACGAGTTATGTACACAACTTAAACTCTGACGAGAGACACGCTGGACCCATAAAACACAAAGCAAAACGAGTCCCCCCCCACTTGGAAAGATCCCCCTGCATGTGAGGCCCCGAGGCGAGGGAGCGCAGTGGCGCTGAGCAGCCGCAGCTCCTGGCCAGGAGGGATGCTCGGCCGCCCTCCGGCAGGTCCGCAGGCACCCCAGAGCAAACGGTGAGCTATTGGCGCTACTCGGTGCCCAGCTGCCTTTTGAGAAAGCTAAATTTTAGGAAGCTCAAGGGAATGAATTTGCAGCCCAGCCATGATTAAGGCCTTTCAGCAGTTGCTTCTTGCTGTTGTTAGACAGAGAATTTTGGGTCAGGACAGGTGGGTGGTGGACAGAGGGGAAGCAGGACTCCTGTGAGAGATGTGACAGCTGGACATGAGCTATTAATTATATTAAATATTTATTTTATGAGCTTTAGAATATTCATAAAATGTTCTAACAGCTGCTTTCACATGTGAAGTGTATTCTCTTCTTTCAGTAAACAATTACCGTGTAGAGATTAAAATGAGCTACCAGGCATTGCTGAGATACATGTTAGTCTGTTAAAGAGGCTGAGCCTACTATAATGTTTGAATCCAGTTTTATGTTCCCTTTAAATCAGTTTTACACCAATTCCAGGTCTATTGTAAAAGTGAGATACGTGATTAGGGCACCACTGCGATCTTTCCAAGGTTTCCCCACTTTTTAGAATTGCTGCAAAGGAAATTATTTTTAAAGCATTCAGAATATTGACCTGTTTCTTGGCTCTTTTCACAATCTCTAAAATGGCTGCAACGGGAGATCCTCTGTAGTTACCTGTCTAGACAGCACATTTTGTACATTTGGAAAACAGATTTACAAGTTACTACTGCAATTTTACACTTTCCCTTACAGATTCTGATCTGTAGTCTCTTTTTTTTTTTTTTTTTTTTAATCATCGGTTGCTTTATTCCTGTTCTCTCTGACATCTTTGCATTTAAAGTGCCAAAGTGGAAAGCCAAAATGAGTCTCAGCTTGTCTGAGGCCCTGATACAAGCTGTTCTGCTTTTCAGATGAAAATGCTACATCTACTTATGGAATTTATTGAGGTTATTTATTGGACTCTTTTGGCTATTATTTCTCCCAAATGGCAATTCCGTTTTCAGGAGTTTACTATAGGCCTAACATCAGTGATTCAAATGAAAAGTTTAAGTATATGTCAGAGAAAAGAGTGCATAGAAAAAAACCAAACCCACAGAAAAAGAATTGTGGTGCTTTCTGGAAAGTTCTCAAAGATTTCAAAGATTTATCTGTTGATGATAAACTTGAGCCGGGAAAACAGCAAATGACATAAATTGTATCATAATCTAGAATGATAGATTTGGCTCAAATGAACCACCACACTTTTTTCCTTCTCTCTTGTTGACACATTCCTGGAAATAGATTGGTAAACACTCATCAAATATCTTTGGAAATAGTTTCAGCCTATAAGGGGAGTGCAAAGTGCTCCAAGTTTCTGTGATACTAGCTGTTCACAGTGAGCAGCAGATTTTCTAGCTGTAGGGAACATCTGCTGGTCCCCAGTCATTCATCTGAGCAAAATTATGGTTTCACAAATGCTTGCAAATAGTGAAACGAGGATGTGACCCTGGCCAAACTGAACTACTGTGGAGAATTTAAGTAAGAATTTGTTAAATCTGTTTAATCAGTATTCTACCAAAACCTCATTACCTTTCAGATTTTATTATTCTAATAAGCAATTTCACCAATAAATTATCAAGATTCCCAAAGTTTGTATATTCTAGTGTGTCTTATTCATGTGAGCTATTGTACCTAGCTCTCCTGTAATAAAACACGACACGTTCCTTTGCATCGTATTGCTGGCATTGATGGCAATACCACAGTGACGGTAATACTGCCGGACCACCAGTTCCAAAATACTGAAATTCAGGTGTCTTTAGTTCTGTGAGTTTTATTTAGCTCAAAAGCAGGAAGTTATTGGAAAAACTCACCAGCAAACCTGTTCTCAGGAGATTTCCGGCCAAGCAGATCTGACAGCATGTACAGGTAAGCTGGGGATAGTCTTCGATCTAGTATGGCGCTTGCTTATTGCTGCTTCCTGAGCTGTTAAGACATATTGTTAGAAACCAGCAACTGTCTTTTCATGTGTAAAATCAATCTGCTAAAATTAGGGGGTACTGGCTTTGGCTGATTGGCAAAATATTGACCTGTCCAGCTGCTTTGATTTGTTGCTGGAATGAGCATCCACTGGATCGTTGAGGAATCCTCTGTCCAGCCGCTTTGTTCAACAGTTTAGATATAATGAAGCTGGGAAGAAAAACAAGCACAAGGTACAATTCTGCTGTTCTGGTCAGGCAAAACCCAGCTGTTTTTCAAGAATGATGATTGAAAGAGGATCCAGAGTTTGGATACAGCTCCTGTTTAACTCGGTTCACAGCAGTATCGCAGCACCTCCTGAACGCCAGAGGGGAAGACCTGTCTGTCTGCCTGTATGTTCCATCACCCGCTTGACGAGGGATGGTGGCACGCTGTGACATCCTGAGGAAGTTTCATCTGTGACACTGTTTCCCTGCGTACCAAGCCCAAAGCCCAGTGCCATGGTGGTGCTGCCATCCGAAGGGATAGAGTCTGCACCCAACCTCTGCGGCATCGGTGCGGAGGCACGGAGCTCGCGCTGCCTCTGGGCTGGGAAAGGAACAGTTTAGAATGGACTTTTGAACTTTTTTTATGCCTTCAGGCCTGGTCGGTGTGGCAGAGGGACACAGAGGCACAGAAATGATTCTCATTACCTATTTTATATGACAAGTTTCATTTCCCAAGTGTTATTTCTGGAATGGATCATCCATTCACGCTTAAGTCTCAGCCATTTCGGAGGCATGTTGGTAAGACATATATATAGTGGTGCGTCTGATTTTATTTACTCAAATAGTTCAAAATGCCCTGGTGAGTTTGTTCTCTCTGTGTGCTGCTGAACTGACAGTCACTTCGAGTTGAAAAAGAGTGCTGTTGGCTGGTGTCCCTGGGAAGAGCTGGTGGGGGGATAGGTTTCGGAATCACTTCAGAAGACATGGGACATTGCTGACTACAGACTGCATCCCAGATTTGAGACAAAGGCGAGCTTGCTCTTTCCCTAACTTCTTCTTCCATGTAAAATTTAAATGTTGAACAGTGGCAGCTGGCTGCTCTGTTGAACTCCATCTAGTTCACCAGAAGTTCTGATTTGTTTTATTATTCCCTTCCCTCAGTTAAGTACCATTTATACCAGTGTCTGTATATTAGGTAGTCAAAGTGGCAATCTGGGCTGGAACGACCACTTGCAAAGGGTTTCCTTTCCCTTCTTTTTTTTTTGAAAGTGGTGTCTGGTGGACTCAAATTCATAACCAGCACAACCAATTTCCACAAGCGGTGGGGCATTATATTGAAAACCTGGGCAGTCGTGCCAGGGGAGTACCACAATTCCCACCTCTGTTCAAAACTGGCATGTCCTGGCATCTGGCAAATCACTCGTCACCACCTCCACCTCAGAGTCCCACCAGGCTTACCTGCCTGAAGCAGATGCTCTATCTGAGGAGGCAATTAGGAGCGGGCAGAGGGCTTGTGAAAGAAGGCTTTGTGAATCAAAGCTCATTACAGTCTGTTGGCTTCTTACGTGGGAAGAGTTGAAAGAAGATACTTTTCCATACAATTCCATGTCTATTAAGTAGAGGAGCTTCATGTATTTCTTGATGTTTTGCCTCCTCCCATGCGATTGTCTGGCTCTCCCATTTCATGGAATGTCTTTGGCAACAATCCCCCCTGTCCAAGGCAGGACACTGTGTTCGCTAGTGCTTGAACAGGACCTGGCACACATCTCCAACGTTATGCCGTGGCTTGCTCTTTTGGATTGCTTTCTCACATGAAAACCCCTCTAGAGCTCCTTTCTAGGGAATACGTTATTGCTTCAGAGATTTACTAGGGAGAGTAGCAGATCCCAGTCTGATTGCTTTGCTGGGAAAAGCGTTTTATCATTTTTGAAATAATACTGCTTTGAATAAAAAACAAGCGTTAGTGACAGGGAATCTGTAAGGGCCCATGTGTGATGCATGTGAAAAGAGTTAAGAGTCATCTATTCCCAAATATCTGAGGACTAAATATAAATGGGTGTGATCTAAAAGCTTCCTCAGGTCTACCTAGAGTGTAAATAAACTAAGCACAAATATTCTTACCATTCTAGAAATGCACCTTAATAACAGAGATGGCAAAACCCTTCAGAGAGGGTACCTTACTGGGAGCAGAGAAAATAAGAATTACAAGCAACAACCATATTTTTTTCTGCAAGCTATGCAAAATGATTATTTTTTTTTCAGTTCAGCAGCTAGAAGTTGGTGTTAGTTTGAATTCACTATGCTTTGAAACCAATTCTATTTATCTAAAGCATTGACTACATTTAGGTAGAAAGAACTGAAATTAAGCCTTCACAGTCACGTTATCAGGTAGTTGAGGGCTTTCCTTCCTCAGAGACTTCTGTCTGTGAAGACAGATGTTGTGGATTTGTGTTCCTCAAGCACCCAGGACAATGCTCTGTAGTGTTAACGCTTTTACATGGCGACTTCAGAAGTGTTGGTGGCTTTGCCTCTAGTGTCACCTTTGCCTTCATGGTTGGCTCTCAAAATGGGAGAAAAAGACAAATGATTGAGAAAACCAAAGTGTTTACTCTGCTCATTTTTCTCAGTTGGCAGGGGGTCAGAGCTGTGATGTTGCTCTGGGTTCTCTGCACCACACGGTTAAACTCTTCCGTGCACTGTTCCCAGGTGGGAAGGTCTGACATGGATATACAGCCCTGGAGGGGAGACTCCTCAGGCAACTCCATGCGCCCACCACAAGCACAATTCTCCCGAGCTTTTTCAAGTTAAATGTTCTCGGTGAATATATGAAACAAGATGTCATGTTCTTTGTTGCTCTATTCTTTCACCCACATTTTAGGAACTTCACTAGTTCTGGAAGAATTCTTCGACTTGCTGAGTCTAACCGTAAAATTCCCTTGAGAAAATCCCTGGAATTCATTGTGATAGCATAGTGTTTTCCTCTTTAAAAAAAAAAAAAAAAGCTTGACTTTTAACAACAGAAGACAAAAGCTAAGTTCCAGCTTGAGATTTGACCTGCTGTAATGAGAAGCAGATTGGACAATTTTAATGGAAAGAGGGGCATGGGGATTTAAAGGAGTGAAGATCAAACCAAGTCATTGTCACCTGCTGGACAAAGCAACACTCCACGCTGTTTTCCAGGATCAGCAGTTCCACAATATTTCCTTTCATAACAATATAGAGTAGTTGTGATTATTGTAGCAGCAGGTAAGCAGCCATATAAAAGGACCAACTTCTTCTAAGGGATACAGGAAAAACAAAAAAGGATACTTTACCTTTCCCTGTAAAAAAAAAAAAAAAAGGGGTTGTGTTTTTTCTATCTTAATTCTGTTATCTGGTATTAGAAGGGGAATTCATACTGGTTTTTACTTTGCAGGGATTTCTAAAACAGTTAAAGAGTACATTTCCTACCACTGCGGGTTGTTGTGACCAGATTGTTGAAGGCCGAGTGTGGAAAGGAAGATGTAAGAATGAGAATTAATGATTACCTGACCTTGTCCTGGACCAAAATCCATGGCAGCAATGCCTCTAGATTTCAGGTCTGTGTTTCCTAGGTGAGCTTGGAAATGTGAGCTTTATCTGCTGCAGGTTTCACCGGAAGTTCCCAGTGAAAGCAGCCAAGCAAAGTTCACTGGGAGATGGAGAAAATACTATGAAAACTACTTAAAAGGTTTTAATCGTGTTTTAAGATTTTGATGGTGAATACTGTAAAAATCAGGTCTGAGTGGTTTTGAATGACTACAGCCTGAACAAACCACGAGGATGTGTTTGCTGTCATCCAACAGCTTTTTGACTGACTTGGAGCCACGCCATTTAACTTGGTTTTCAGGGAAGAAAATCTGCTCTTAATTTCAGGGGCCCTTGAATGTGCTTGTTTTCTCAGACTTCTGTCTCACACAAATGCTTTCTGACAGAAAGGCCAGAATGATAACTAGATGCTGCTTTTATAATATGATGGCTAATGGTTTGTCTTTGTCTCAACATCACTTTAGTGTGTCCAAGAATCTGTTTTTAACAGTATTATTTTCCTCTTTCTAAGCAAAGTTAAAGACTTTATTCAGCTTACTCTTGTCACAGGAGAAGAAAAATAGTCACACAGTCCAGTCTCATACATCTTTGCTCCCTGAAATACCCACCCTAGCAGTCTGTCTAATCTGCCTTGCGTCATAGATGATAAAGTTTCAGTCTTTGTCCTTGGGAAAATACTTTTCAATCAGTGGATTTCCTTGTCAGGAAGTTTTCGTTTTGTTAACCTCTTTTATCTTAATTTTATCTGATTATTTCCTATTTCAAATCCTTTTCTATTGAGCTTATTAATTTTCTTCTTTGTACCTAACTATTCTTCCCCACTACCTTTAATATTCATCTCTTTTAACTCTGTCTTAATCTATCGCCCATGTTTCTGTTCTGCATTTTTCCTCCCAATTGATCTGCCTCCTTAATTAACCATGCAGCTTTTCTCTGAACAACTTGTTTCCATAGAAATATCTTTCTTGATGCCTACTAGTATAGTCACAGCTGAAGTTATATTTCTTAATCTCCTGTGTTAATTCAAGATCATCAGCAAGGAAAATGGAAAACAATTACTTTGGGATCTTGCTAAGAGAAAATCAGAAATGAAATTCCACTCAGCTTTCCTGAAAAGTGATTGTTGTGGGAGGTGGTGCAAGGGAGCGATGAGAAGAAAGAAGCAAGGTGATCCCTGGTAAATGGATTTGTGTGGGAAGTATTTTCCATGACATCAGAATTAAAATATGCAAGAAACTCGGCTTTAATCAGATGTGACTCCATTTCTTGGCGCAGTGACGGTTTGAAATAACTTCAGTAATTTGGGGGTTTTGTGAAGTTTTGGTTGAGTGAGGGATTTAGAAGTGGCAGGCTCAGTTTTGAAAATGATTCATTTTGTTCACACAGTATTTTTTCAAAGTTGTTTAAAATGGTGATCTCTGGGATTATCTTTCACCGTATTTGAGCCATATCAGCGCCTAAGCAAGGTGGAATGCAGCTGGCTCTGTGTGTGGGATCCCTATGTGTGCAGACTTCCCGTGGTCTGACGGCTGGGGTTTGGGGGAGTGATGTCAGCTTGTAACGCAACACGTCAGAAAGGTTCAGGAGAGCCTTCAGTAAGAGGTTTCAGAAAAGAAGAAATTAAGCACTCATGACCCTTCGGGGAAAAGATCCCATTTGCCAGGCTTTAGTCCCAAACAACAGCGCAAGTTTTGGGGCTCTAGTAATGTTGCTGGGTGGTCCTCCGTGAGATGCACAGCTGGGAATGGAAAAGCCCAGGTTAGCAGGGAACAGATTTTCTTGCCACCTTTCCCTCCGGCAGGGGATCTTCCGTCGGCAGCCCCACGAGTCTGCAGCCAGGCTGGGTGTGGAGGATTTGACACACTGTGAAAATACCCAAACGCCTCTTCTGAAACTGGGACATGGTTCTTCCAGCCACATTTTTTCCAGAAAACAGTAATTCCTACCTCAGCTACAGGTGCCGAGGAGCGTGTGAACTTACTGTGAGGGTGGCTGAACCTCTTTAAAGGCTGATGCAAGGATCCCCCAGGTTCATTGTACTATAGGATGGACAAAAAGGTCAAGAGAGGGGAATGTGATGAAAAGCCTTCAGATATTCTTCACATAATGCTGTGTCATCCTGCAGTCGCCCCCCTATAAGATTTTCTGTAGGCCTTTTCTTGATCAGTTACTGATACAACACTGGGAAGCTCGCTGTAATTTTATTGTTAAAGTAATTTAACTACCTAAAAGAGAGAGAAGACGAGCATTTAAGGGCTCTGCAGTTTCGTCTCACGGCAAACGCCCCAAGGAAAATGGGAGGGAGAAAGAGAACCTGCATTCTGTCATATGGAAGCAGTCTACTGATGTTATCCCCAGATTTAAATTACACATTCTGTCTTCCTAACCCAAGCACATAGCTGAGAATTTACTCAGCGCAGGGTGTGTACTTTCTATGCTGCTTCGGGTAGCTCTGGCAAAAAACATTTTCTTAGCTAATCACAGCTAGACACCATACATCACACCGCCTTAATTTTGTTTGTATTGTGTAGCCCAGTGCTGGTATCAAACGTCTTCATTATTGTATTGTGCCAAACAAATAACCAGTTTAGGAACCAATCGCATGAAAAATAAATCATAAGCCTGTGCATATTTTGCATTTGAACGGTATATGGAAAACAAATCTATTGCTAATGCAACACATCTATAAATTGCAACTTCATTAGGGTATAATGAACCTAAATGAGATTAGGGTAAATGACGTGATGAGAACAATGCATGACTTTGCTTCTTACATCTTCTTTTTTTAAAAAAAAAGGAAACAGACACAATCTAGAAAAATTCTTGCTTTAAATAGAAAATTTTTGCTTATCCGCTGCACACAGTCTCCTTTTCTCTGCTGCGTTTTAAGTTCCAAACTATAAGGGCCTAAACATTACAAGAAGTTGTTGTCGCACAGAAAGGTAGAGCCTGCCCTGGTTATCTGGGGTGGTTCATAGAGTTTGAATTATCGTTTGACCTCTGTAAATTAACACAGTATCCCACCCTTCTGTCTGCCCCTTAGAATGGTAACGCCTAATGGTCCAGCAGCTCTGAAGTTGTTGGTGAGTGAACTGCCAATTTAAATGTTTTAGCAGTTTTGATACGGTTTTGAAAGATGCTGGTCCACGACACTCTGTGCATGATGGTTGTTCAGGCTGTAAAGGCTGATCACGAGGGACATGGTTTAGTGGTGTTTTTGGTAGTGTAGGTTATGGTTGGACTCGATGATCTTGAAGGTCTCTTCCAACCCAAGTGATTCTATGATTCTATTCTATGATCATGTATTTTTATTAGAAATCTACACTTTTGCAGTGCTTATCTTGCCTTAAGAATCAGATCAAAAGTTTTCCTTTTTTTGAAATGTAAGGTGACAAAATAGACCACCTATAGCTTTTTGGAGAAAGGGGCTATACCCTAACAGGGGTTGGGTCAGTAAAACAGCGTCATTAAAAGCAGAAAATAAAATCGTAGCAGGAATGACCTGCAGTAAATACAGAGAGATCTAGTTGTTTGTGGAGGTGACAAGGTGTGAGTGTTTTTAGCACACACAACTGCACGTGATTTTTTCCCACCGCAAGCTATTTCTTGCCTAGACTAGGTCTGTATAAGCAAAAGAAACGTAAAGGTTCTGCCTGTTGCATGAAAACTGTGGCTGGAAGGACCAAACGGCAACCCATTCCCCACAGGCTGGGGCTGCATCCCACCTAAATCCCGGCAGGACAAGCCTGCGCCAGGCACAGCCCCCCCGCGCTGGCTGCGACCTCAGCCGCGCTTTCCCTGCGCCGGGCAGGGGCGGCGCCGCTGCGCTGTTTGTTCGGAAGGAAAAAAGGAAAAAAAAAAAAAACCCAACCCCAAACCCAACAAAAGGAGCGGTATCCCATTCCGTAAAGATGCGACCGAGCCAGCCAAATGGATTTGGGAGCCCGGCGGGACGGGGTGGAGCCTGGGGGGGGGGGGGGGGGGGCCGGCGGGGCGGGGCCTGGCGGGGCGGGGGGGCCGGGCGGCGAGGAGCGAGGGAGCCGCTTTTTTGGGATGAGGAGGGGCAGGAGGAGAGGCCGGGAGGTGCCGCCGGCGGATGACATCCCGGGGGCAGAGCTCAGGTGGGTGCTGCCGGGACCCCCCGTTCCCCCGTTAGCGGGTCTCTGCGCCGCGGGTCCCGCGCTCCCGGGAGCTGCTGCTTTCGCTCCGTGGCCGGCGGCGTGTGGGAACGCTCCCTGCCCTTTCCGACTCCGCAGCGTGTCGCGGAATACCAGCAAATTCTCATATCTCCGGCAAGTAAAAGGTTTTCCATTGGCCCAGCAGCTGTGAGTGGGCTCAGCACAGCCCACCTGTACCAGCAGGGCTGATAAACCGGCTGTCTCTGAAATAAAACCGCTTGCTGGCCGGCCTCCGTTGGTTTAAATCGTTCCTGACGTGTAGGTTGGAGTTGGATGGCGTGCAGCGGTGTTACTGGCGTTGTGTAGAATTAAGGCGAGCTCGATGAAAACGCAGCCGAACGGGCGTTTTTTGGGGTTTGTTACTTCTGTGCTGCAGGTTTATTGGTGTTGGCTCTATTGGACGCAGGCAATTGCCCCTCCTGTTACTGTTCCTCCTAGGAATTTTGCGGCAAATATTTCTCAATCGTGTACAAGGGTCCTGCAAAAGAACAGCCAGAAGAAGCTGCTGCGTCTGAGAAATGTCGTATCCGTTCCCGCTGCACAGCCAGCGGGCCCAAGGAAGCAGCGCGTCTGGGATTAGCCTGCAGGGAGCCAAATCCCCTGTCTCTTGCCCCATTTACTGGGATAAGAATGTTCAAGTGTGGATTTGGAAACTGGAGAGTTGCATTCTTATTTCTCCTAAAGTCAACGGGAGTTAGATACCTAATTCCCTTGAGCCCTTTGAAATTCTTGCAAAGCAAACACTGCCTTCTCTAAGTTAAGTAGAAGCAATTAAAAGATTAGCCAATGCTGGCAAGCTAGTTAATGTGGGTCTGCAAAGAGAACGCCTTTAAACTTTTCTAGGTCCCAGTAACCAACATGGGAGGCTAATGACAGGGACTCGAGTAAAGATCCTAATGGATCCTAATGGCTAATGCCAAGGAGCTGGATAAAGATGCAATTAAGGCTGCCACAGAGTACTGGCGTACATTGCAGTTCCCAGCTGTGATAACTGAATAGTTGGCTGTGGTTCCAGAACACCAGCATGATAGTAAAGCAGGAATGAAAGGACAAATATTTTTGCCTTTTCATTTTCCAGGCATTTATATTCACTATCCGATCTGCATGCAGCCTAAATTATCCTGGAAAAATTCCAAGCAATAATCTTTTTTTTTTTTTTTAATCCCTTTTTCTCCAGGGGGTTAATAAAGTACAATTAGGCTTTTCTGGTTTGCATTGCACAAGGGACAACAGAATAAACACTTCCACTTATTTATGATCCATCTCATCTTTTGGAGAGTTTGACAGTTTTACAAGTCCCTGACTGCTTAGCCTGGTCAATGCTAACACCCTCCTTTGAAATCATCACGCTTGAGCCTTCAACAATGAATAGGCAACATGTTCAGACAATTTCTTTAAGTAACAGGAGATAACTTTAAAAAAAAAAAGTTCTTGAAAATCCTGTCGCAAGTGTAATGAGGTTCTGAACATCCTCAGGAGATCATAGCTCCAGCATGGCAAATGCATTTTTCATAGAGTGCATATAAAATGAAATGCCTCATTTGCACCTTTAAGTCATAGGGAAGTAATACAAATTTTTGTAGCCCCAGGAAGATGCACAGACCAGAAGGATGCAATGGGAAACTTGTGATTTTTATGTCCAAATGGACCCTGAAAAAGCCTTGTCCCTTCCACCTGCACAACCTATCTAAGTCACTGCGTAAAGGACCTGCCAGCTCCCAGCTGATGGCTTGGGAGCTGTAGGAGAAACGCATGGCAGAGCTTGACGCCGGGCTGCCAAGCATGCCCTCTCCGTGTCGGCGATAGCTTGGGATTGTCAGCGATGAGAGGAGGTGGCAGCGTCTCGCTGTGCCGGAACAGTTGTCTGTGCCGTGCCAAATCAAGCAGGTTTCGAGGTGGGGGCTCTGGGCTTGTCTGTTTTTGCTGTAGGAGGATTAGTGCCACATGGATAGAAAAAAAAAAAAAAGTCTTCCTATATAAAGACAGAAATTGGGAATGAGTTATTTGGACTTTTTTTCTGTTTCCTTCCACATTGGTGTGATATGTAGTCAAAGTCAAGTGTCAGTCCTACCCTATTTTCTGTTCTCCTGCCTGTACTCGCATGCCATGGGAGGAGAGGCCATGTGAGTGTCTCCTGGCTGGGCACGGTGATAAAATCCATTGCTTTTTGCAAGCACTGCACTTGGGTACCACAGAAAACTGGACAAGTAGGGTCCTGGAGTCACTAATGTAGAGGTGCTGCAAACAGCAAGAAAACCTCTCGGGCTGTTTGCTCACTGGCATAGTTTGGCATGATTCAGACTTAAACCCTTTAATAAATTCAGACCTGCCACCAGTGGGCGGCTGTGTGTTCCCGTGCCTCTCCTCGCATGTGCCCACCACTGCCCTGCTCTTGCAACTGGTGCTCGTTGGAACGCATGGTAGCCAACTGGGAAAGCTGAAGCATTGTGCACCTCATCCTGCCAAAAAAAAGCGACGAGTCGCTTGCCAGTTTGGCTGCCGGGCCTGCTCGCACAGGCACAGTGGTGTCGGTGGAAGGGGGGGTAGGAGCATGCAGGCAGGGGAAAGGAGAGAAACAGATGTGCTCTGGCAGCACATTTGTGCAACTGAAAAGTCATGCTGCAGCCTGAGAATAAGGTTCATTGTACTTATGCTTTCAAACAGAAATTTGTAGCCTCCCACTTCGTTTAGAGCAAGTATTTTTTTACTGAAGTACAATTTGACACTATTCTTTAGTTGAAGTTTGTGGTTGTCTTGTAAGGCTGACTGGCCTGTTTCATATACAGCTTCTTGGTGGTTTCATGTGCTGCCTCTCCCTTCTTGTTCGGAAAGTGCTGCTTCTTGTGGGGAAAACATCTCAGAGAGAATGACTAAATCTCAGCGCAGATGTCTTTTCGTTATTGCAAGTGTTCCTGTTAACACTGATGTTCATTCTGATAGGGATTTAATACACGTCATAGCATCTGGTTTCTAAGTACCCGATGAGTCCGGGTTTGCTCTCCAGTCTGCAAACAGGATGATGCTCAGATGGGGGAACATGGTTTTTGAGGTCTTAAACCCAAGTGGATGAAGGAGAGGAAGTGTCAGCCAAGCTGATGTAGCTTTTGGGGCTCTGGGGGGAAGGAGGCAGCGGAGCACAGGACAGCACCACAGTGGAGAAAAAGGACCAGCAGCGTGAGGGCAAGGTTTGCTGGAGGTCCTCGGGACAGGCAGGCTGTGGCACAGCCATCATTTTGAATGCTGTTGTCCGTGGGACTGGCCTGATTCATCTTCAGCACGGAACGGACCTGTGTAACACAGTACAGCCATAGGATGGCAACATAAACATCTGGTAGTAACCAATCACCCACAGCCCATGGGGAAACAGCTGGCTTGGCATGGAAATTCTGCTGTCAGCCTCTAATCTAAGGTAGAATTTTAAGCTTTGGAGGAAATTAATATTTTTTTTCACCTTATTAATTATGAAATCTGTTGAGAAGGAGGTGGCATGTTTGGGTTGCTCTGCTATTTCTGTTGTGCAGATAGTGCCCAAAAAATCTGTTAAAAAATGGTCACCCCCTTGTATGACATCTAGCTCACAGGCAATAGTGTTTGGGGGTGCTGCTCCGTACCGGCTTTCTGAAGGCTCCCCCAGTTCCAGTTTCTATTCAGGAAGAGCTATCTTCTCTCCAACAAGCATCTGAGCAGCTATTCTAACAGCAGTTGCCATCGCCTTGTGTTTATTAGTACATGTATATTAAAAGTTCGTCTGTAAACCTGGAAGATTCTTTTGTAGTGGCTGTGTGACTATAGAAATGGGAAAGCACATTCTAACCAGGCAGGGAGGCTGGCTGGGAAGGGGCATCTCATCATTGTACAGTGAGGCTGAGTAGACAGGCTGTGAAGCCAAGCTAGGACCAGAAGCTAGGAATGGGTCCTCTGCACAAATGGTTCATCTATACTAGTCTTGCCAAAAAAACCCCAGCATAAGGGTCCTCTCAATAGCCCCAAAGAGTCTTCAAGAAGATTATCTCTGCTTTTCGTGAAGGAATCGTAGATAGGGAACTGACCTTTGGTAGCTTTTAAAGGCATGCCTTAAAGCATCATGCAAGTTGATCACAAAGCTGTGATCATTACTTTAGCACCTCCGATAGGGCAGGATTTGTAAGTATCTGTTGCACGTTTATAACAGTTCCTGCCAGGGGTGGGTATGTTAGTGTTAGCCGTTAACGCCACTCATGGTTATTGCTCTTCTTTTACGCCTTTTGACTCTTGTTCCCAGAGCTTTAGAGCTCTCTGGGGTCCCTGATGGAGAGCACTGCTGGGGTGCGTCATCTGTATTCCGCCATTACTGCCGAACGGGTTTTCGCTTGTCCTTCAGGCTGCATACGCCATAAAAGCAAAGCAGTCTTGCACATCGCTGCTGAATGCAGCCCTACAGAGAGCAGTTACTTCGTTTTGAGCAATTATTTCTTATTTCCTTTTTATTTCCTTCTCTCACATTGATCATTATCATTGTAATACAGGTTGGTCTGGGAATTTCCTTTCGTTAGAGTAAAACTCCTAGGCATCCATTATCTCTTTATGATTTCAATTTCCAGTAGGATTAGGAGGAGGCAGCATAGACGTCCCTGAAATATAGCAGGACCCTTTTGGTAGTTATTTTAGCAATGAAATAATCACAGCAAATCCAGTGGCAAATAATTGTAGACATGCAGGCCAAGAACTTCTTAGTGCTTTATGTGTTGTCTCCTAACGCAGCAGTGGCATTGCAACTTGGGACTCAGCAAAGTATGGTAAAAAGGCTGAAGATTTTGCATTAGCAAAGAAAATTCCCCCAGCTCCCGTGTCCTTATCCTACGGAAGAGGCCACCTCCAAGTGTGAGAGCGCCATTGCATTTTCGGTCGTATTCGTTGAAAACGTCATCACTGGCTGCAAAATATTTCCCGGCCTGTTCTTATTGACATCACTGTTCACAGCTTGGTTTGCTTTAAAAATAGAGTTGTACTTTTAACGTGTTGGGAACTGGGGAAGCTTCAGCTCTTCCACAGTCACTGTCCTGCCTGAGCTCAGGCTCAAGCTGAGTAGTCTAAAGTGAGGTCTGGAGCGAGCGTGGCTATAGTTTCTCCACAGCTGAGCTGGTTGAGCTGGGTTTTTCTGGGTTTTTCTAAGTGCAAATCACTTTGTCTTCGTGAAGACTTTTAATGTGAGACTGGTCACCCTCCTGGCTCTTTTCTGCAGATTATTTTTTCTTTCCTATTTTGCTGTGTGAGTACAATGCCTGTGTTTTATCAGTCCCCTGTCTTGGTATTCAGTAAATGCTGTGTTATGATAAAGATTGTGATAAATTACGGCACCGAGTATAGTAATAAATGTAGTCATAGTGTATATAGGCTATTGTGGAAGAAATTAGCTTCTGTTCTGCAAGTGGGAAAAAAAAAAAGGAGTCACGCGTCTGTTTTATGTAGAAATACCCTTATCATCCTGTGGTATCGCTTTATTCTCAGATGAAAAAGCCATGGAGTTTTGTGCAGAAAAGCCTTTGTTGTGGATGGCATTGTCCAAATGACTCAAGTGATAATGGAAATAATTTAAAGTTTAGAAGCAGAATAATAAAATCGGGGAAGTTCTGTAAGTTTTTGATGAATTTCTTCAGTCTCTTGCAACGATGACTTAAAACTGAGAAGTTAGAGCAAAGGAAGAAGTGAATTTGGATAGATGTGTATGTGAAGTGCCTTGGAATTCTAATCTTAGAGTGTTTTTGTAAAGAAAACAGTTGTAAGAAGCAGGTCTGTTCCTCTAGCCTAGCATGCTACGTTTTAAGGCCCTTTAAAAACATTTCTCTCTACTGAGCGTGCTTGACTTGAAGGTACCGTTAAAACATTTCTTTCAAAGTAGTCTGTGCCTTTTGGTTGGTGCCTGTTGTAACGCGGGCTGGAGCGCACGCAGACACGCAGGAAGTGTGCTGTGGGAATCCCCTCCTCTTCTTCAACAGAGCCAGTAATTTCTAGTATGTGCAGAGTTTAGAGCCTGCTGGCATGTACTCGTGCTGAACATGTTTATGTTTTTGAGGCGTCTGGTGAGTATTCTGTGATTCTGTGAAGTTACATGGTGCTCCCGTGAGAATGTTAGAGTATTGGCCATAGGGCTTCATGAATTGTCGCAAAACGAGCAGTTAATTCTTGACATCTGCTGCGCCGAAGTGGCTGCCAAGTTGCGTGGGTAGCTGGCAAGGAAATAAATATTGATAGACCCTAGCAACAGGTACTCCTGAGAACTCTCGTTCTGGAAATGCTTCGGCTGTGTCCAGTGTTATTAATGTTGTGATAGCATTTTAAGTTTATTTATAGGATTTGTTTGTGTCTTATCACCATGTCTCAGAACTGGAATGCATGAGTGGGCTTTGCTGTGCGAGGGCACAGACGTGTCTATCGTACACCCTTCTCTGGTGACTCATTTCAACACATAACAGATGCTTCACTGTCCAGACCTCGGGGGTAGCTGATGTACACTGATGTGTGGCATCTCAGGTATGTGCTCCTATCTAGACTCTCGTGCGTTCGCTGTCTATCCTATGTTGGAATGACTACTCCAGAGACAGGCTCGTCGGATACAAGAATGTCTTTCTTTCTAGCAGTATACTAACACAACATTCATATGCGAGATCCTCAGAGAATCCACCAGATAAAATTACCTTCCTTATAGTGTGAAAGCACTAACTCTTGTGAACACTGCAATTGAAAAATTTTATGTTCTCATTGCAGAAATTGAAGCCAGAGAAGCCTGCGACTGGCTGAGAGCTGCCGGTTTTCCCCAGTATGCTCAGCTATTTGAAGGTACGATCCCAAAGGTTTGACAAGCAGCTGACACTGAATTCAAGTAGAATTGTTTACATAAATAATCTCTCGGAAACTGGCACTTTTGATGGAAGCACTTCCAAATTCTGTAGTATCTTCGTGCAAACCTGTAGAAAAATAGAAACCTGGCGTGTGTTCTTGCAGAAGTGACATCTTAATTGGTTTAGCGTGGACTCAGGAGATTCTGTAAAGGACCAAATCTTTCCTGGTTATTATTAGATGGTAAGGCAGTCAAATGTCAGCTTTTGTGATTTTCAGTGGCTTATAGCTTTCTCAGGCTCTTTTCTTTGGAATGATGGGTTTTTTTCCGACTCACTGATTGCAACCAAAACTCATCTAGGGCTTGCCAGCCTGTGGACTTGAGCAAGATTGTTTTATTGGTGTTTTGAAAAAGAATATTGGAAAAATGATCGTGCAATCATAAGTTTTTAAAACAGACACTCAGGGGCAGCCAGCCACAGTCAAACAATGCAATTTCAGCATGTTTTCACATTGCTAAAACTACAAAGAATGCTTATTGCTTGTGGGGGATATACGGATTTGTTGAGAACTTGTATAATTTTCAAACAACACTTGTGCTTATACCTTAAAACTGTTCTCCTTTAAAATATGTTTATTGTTACAAGCATTGAATGTAACAAAAGCTAATCTATTTTTACAAGAGATTTTTATCAAAGGACTACAGTTAAATGAACTTACAGTAACTTCTGCCTGCTCTCACTCCCACCTCCCCTGTTCACCGCAAAATTGGAATTTGAGCAATAGAGGCAAATTTGAAAGCTGTATAGTACAAAAGTGATAGCTCATGGAAATGCTTTTCCTTTGACTACAGCAGATATGAGCTGTAGCAGTCTAACAGTTTGTTGGGCATGTACATTGTCATTCTGGATAATGAATCCTCCGCAGTACCTTGCTGTTTATGCGGTCTCCTGACTTGACTGGGTAAATTAAGTTTCAAAAGTCAGCCAAGGAAATGCTGCTGGATCTCATTGGTTTGCTCATCTGCAAGGCTAAATTTCAGAAGCTGGAGCACTGAACTCTTCAGCTGGTGTGTCGATTAGCCTCAAGCACAACACAGTTTGTCAGGCTCACTGCACCACAAAGCGCATATGTCACGGGCTGCGTTGTACCATACCATCAGCAAAAGCTCGTGTAAAATACTCCTAGTTTTATACTGTACTTCAAGGCAGAAGTTGCAGAGAACCTAACCGAAGCAAAACTTTAATTTTATATTTCTTGGCTGTAAGTACTTAGTCACTGCAAGCTCCTGGAAATGCAGCAAATGCTTGTCTACCTGTAACTAACGACAGCAAGCAATACCTACATTTATTCTCCCACTTGCTCTGAGGAACTGATCCTCACTTACTTGAAGGGCGTTTGTGTGAATATATCGCTATAGAAGTAGATTTAGATTTATTTCACCTATGATAAATACGTTGGAAAATTCAAAACCTTTGCAATTATAACTCAAATTTCAGATTCAACTTCTTTGTTTACAGATAAGCAATTTCCTATTGATGTAAAAACTGTGAGGAAAGATCATGAGTTTTTAGATGGAGATGCGATCGAATCACTATTCAGGTAAACATTACTTATGAATCGTCTTTGATACCTCCAGGCTCTGTAGTTTTTTGTTGTTCATCTCTCCATACCTTAGTTTTTGTCAGAGACTCACTCTGAGGGTGGTGAGACTCTGGCCCAGGTTGCCCAGGGAAGGTGTGGAGGCCCCATTCCTGGGAGCGCCCCAGGCTGGATGGGGCTTTGATCAACCTGGTCTACTGGGAGGTGTCCTTGCCCATAGCAGGGGGGCTGGAACTAGATGATCTTTAATGTCCCTTCCAACTCTAACCATGCTATGAATATGTGATTCTATGACTCACAGAGCCACCAATGCTGCAACGGAAGGAAATCACTTAAGCACATATTTTAGTGCCGCTGAAGTTGGTTGTTTTAAGAATTCAAAGATAAAGTAGGCACGTGCCTGCACATCTTCTTCAGCCAAGGTCTCGGTGATGTTACACTAAGCATCAAATCTGTCTTCTCTGTCATGTGAAACGTCTGCAGGTTCAGGAGAAATAATCAGTTCCCTACAGGCATATGGTAGTTTGCTCTTTAGAATCGCCTATTCCCGCCTATCGCAGGGGTTTCCTCTGATGAGTGAGCGAGCTTCCCCACAGCTGTTCCACGGATAAACAGCTAAAATGATCTGCACAAGAGATACATTTTCTGTTTTGTTTTCCTGAATAGTTTTTCCAGTGAGAAGCAAAGGCATTGATTTAAAATTACTGGTTTGCCACAGCTGTTCACAGCACACAAGTGAAATTGCATTGTCCGTGTAAAGTCAAACTCATTGCTCTTTGGACTTTCCCCACGTAAGAATGTCAGGATAGTGTAGAGGCATTCTTCTTATTACTTATGCGGTTTTTGAAGCCTTCTCATGATGAGATTGTTTAGCAGGTGAAGTGAATTCCATACTATCCATGCCACTTGGCCGATCCAAGGGACGCAGTAATAATTTCTAGCTCCTAAGGGACTGGAAAGTTACTCTTCTGGCAGAGTGGTTTGGTCATTTTCTGTGTTGTCAGGTCACCTGAATTCAAATTCTCCTTGTAACAGGAGCACCAGCAGAGCTGTTTGCGTAGGCATCTCTAACGCACAGCAGATATTAGAGAACCTTGGATATATTTTGTTTCTTGATAAGACTTCTGTCCCGAGTGTTCCTTGAAGGCTGTGAGTGTGCCTCCCTCTTGATGCCACGTATTCGTTTGACAGTTAAGTGAGTGACTAGTTTGACGCCTTGTTGATTCCGCATGTTTTAATTAAAATGGTAGATAAAAAAGTCCTTCCAAGGATACAGGTTAATGTCTTCTTTTTTTTAAATGTTTTTAAGAAGCCCACTCAGAGGTCCTTTCATTTTCAAAATCTTAAATCAATATACAGTTTTTCACAATCATTAAAGCCCATAATATGATTTTAATTAACTGATCAATTATGGTGGTCGTCTCTGATTTTAAGATGGTGAAACTGGATCTGTGAATATTGTGGGGTGGTTAGTTGGAGCTGATTTTGGCCAAATTTATGGGGGATCTCTAACAGAATGTCAGTCTGACACCAATAATGGAGACAGAAGCTCAGAAGTAGTTTGGTGCATGTTTGTTTTCAAGAAATAAAATAGTTTAAATTTAAAACTTCTGTCTTTTTTCTTATACTGTAGACGGTTGAACACATTGAACAAGTGTGCATCAATGAAAGTGGAAATAAGACGTCAGAGGAAACAAGTATGTTTTAAAAATGTAGTTATTTTCTCATTAACAATGTGTTTAGCTATTATATCAAAAACCTGGTTTTAAAAGGCATACGAAGGACTAGCAATTTCTGAACTTTTCTTTCTGTTCCCTTCCACCCTGCAAAGCTCCTCCATTTGCGTTTTCTGCTGAAAAATGTGTTAATGGAGATTGAAATTGTGTAATGTTCTTTTTGTAACTTTGTAAGGTGGCTTAGGGGTGGGTTTTGAAACAGTTTTTAAAAATAATTTGACACACGTTACTGTCCAATAGTTGCACCTCAGCATGTCTTTTATTGCTTTCCTAAGTAGTTTCATTTCTTACTGAAGGTCTGAAAGTGAAATTTCACTCTTATTGACTGAACGAAGGCTAAGAAATTAAAATGGACATTCCAAATAGTGTCAGCCAATGCCGAATGTCCAAACAGTAGCTGGACAGGTTTTAGTTGTGTCAGCTTTGTAATTTCCTGCAAAAAAGGACTGTAGATAAAACACAGTTATAGACACATCTTGGCTGGTTAACACCAGGACTGTAAAGCCTCTTAGATACCAGGGATTAACTGCAGGACAAGCAAGAACATAATGTCATCTTTTGGGAAAATGTCTAGTTTTTTTGGAAAGTTACACTCTGCTTTCTGGGAAGAATGGGGCAAGAGAGTGCCCACAGAGAAGAGACAGGACATTCCCATCTCTCTCACAGGACTTGCTTGCCATGGGGACGATACAGCAAATGGAGCACCTGGAGCACCTGAGGCTGAGGTCTCCAAGAGGCTGCGCCAGCTATTGATGCTCCACAGTCCCACAGCCAAACGCTCCTTTACCTGAAAATGGCTGCGTTTTGGTCACAGAAGTGTAAAAGAGTGTTTGATTTGTTTGGCTTTAGGAAAAGCCACGTAAACCCACTGCAATTATCTTTCAAAACCTTTGGGTTTGCTGCAAAAGAGAATTTTTCATCCTCAGATCAAATCTGTCATCTTTTCCTGTGGTAAACTTACCGGATTTGTCAGCACGGTTGGGAGTAATTTGTTGTCTAAAAGAACAGAGCTCAGGGCAGGCCCTCAGTGACTGAATGGTTATATTTCCATATGCTGGTCTTGGGGGTTTTGGAGGCAGGCAGAAAATTCAAGTCTCCCTTTTTGTTGTTTTTTTTGTAATTTAACATTTGCCAAACTTTGCCCTTGTACTGTACTTTTGGTGTTTTGGTGTTTTTTGTTTTGGTTTGTGTTTTTTTTTTTCCTTCCAAGAGTGATGACTCTGAAGATGATGAACCTTGTGCAATAAGTAACAAATGGGCTTATGAGAGGTGCAGTCAGAGATGGTCTCGTATTGAGAGCGTAGAAGGTTTCCCAGGAGAGGAAGGTGCTAGTGCATCCGTCCCAGGCAGTCCCGTACTGAAGAGCATCAGCAACGAGGATACTGTCTTTCTGGATCACGGCGAGAAACACGATGTGTCCTCAATTCACAGTACTAGCAGCGGTGACAGTGACACTGTTAGCTTTCCAAAACCTTTTGAAGATGTGGAAACCAGCACGAGTTCCTCAAGATGTTCCTCAATTAAGGTGGCTTCACTGGACTCTGCTCCTGCCCCCAGTGATTTTTTAAATATCACCAGTGAGGAGAAGCTTTTGGATAAGTCACCATATAAGAAGAAGAAGAGCCTTCTAAAGAAAATGGAGAAGTTGCACTTAAGGAGCTACAACTTAAGGAGTGGTCAGTCAAAAGCCAAACCCATAATAAGTGAACCTGTTCTTCTGGAAGGACTTAATGAAGAGAAGATGAAGATGCTGAACTGCATAAATATTTCCGACCTCTCTGGCATCCAAACAAAGAACAGTTCTTCCTTTTCTCCCCCGAGCTGCAATAGTAGCAGGCAGTCTGAAAATGGCAGCACAGTGGGTACTAAAAGTCCTCTTATAAAACCACGAAGCCACTGTGAAGGAAGGGGGGTGTATGCAGGGGACTTGGATTCTAGCAAGCTGTGGAATGACCTATCTCAGCAAAACCTAAAAAATGACACGAAGTTACGAATGACCCAGATGTTTCAAATACCACAAGGCCATAAACCTGGCACTTTCCCCAAAGCACTTACAAACAGCTCCCCGTCTCCAGTAGACAACTCTGGAGACATCAACTGGAGAACTGCGAGTTTTCATGGGTGCAGGAGGAACCAGAGCAGAAGCAGTTCCAGGGACTCCAAAGCCCCTAGGAGTCCCCTTTCGTGCACAAATAACAGGCTAAGCGTGTATGACAACATGCCCAATATTGACCTTGATAATTTGGAGGCAGCAGAGGTTGGCGATGATGACGTTTTTTCAGAACTGAACAATGTTATAGAAGATGTCAACGGTCTCAAAAAGTTGGTTGATCAGTGGACAGAGAAGTTCTCAGGTGATGGGGATTCGGACTTTGCCAGTGAGTTGACCTCTTTGTATCCATCCTCACCTAAAGAAATCTGTCTTGAAACAGAGGGTTCAGAAGATAAGACAGCAGACCTCCCAACCCCCAAGGCAGAGAGCAGCTGTGAACCGGGCAAGGAGATCAGTTCTGCAGACCTGACATACATGACGGACTCTAAGACCACCAACAGGTCAGCCAACCTTGGGTTTTCCTAGTAGAATGCCCCTTGGGAACCCTTCCCCATTGATTCTCTCCACTCAAAATGTAATTGCTTTTCCAAAAGAGAGTGTTCTTAAGGGAGGCTGTTCTGGGCAGCAGGGTCTGCACCACTGCTGCCAGGCACTGCTGGTCTGTAGGCACTCTGGCATCTATGTCTCCTCTGACCTCTGTTGAAAGAAAGGCGCTCATAATCTGCATGAGCACTTAGTTAGACATTTGGAATCAGACTTGATGGCTAGCTTGCTGCATTTCTTATTGAAACACTCTGCATTGCCAGAGCACCTCCTGGGTGAGAAGTACTTTGTTTAAATGCAACTAAGAAGCTTGGGAGCTGCAGGTCATTTAGATTCTGAGGTGCTCCACAGATGCAGGCAGAAAACTAACGGGGACGATGGAAATAGTCCTAAGCGTAAACAATATTTATCCCGTAGGCAAGGGAAGCAACACTGGTCTGTGGAAGAGAATGTGAACTTGGAAAGCCTTTCCATCCCGACTGATAGCCAGTCAGCTGCCCAGCTAGCCCGGACACAAAAGCTGGCGTTGTTGAAACTCACCGCTCTAATGGACAGATACTCCCCTGCCAGCAAGCAGGGCTGGAACTGGTAAGTCGTCTCAGGCTAAAGCAGCCTGTGTTGGAAAGAGAGGATTTAGTCTAAGCAGGTGAATTTCCTTGTCTGTCTAGATGACGCATGTACGAGGTGAGGAATTTCATCCTGTTAAATGGCGGGCAGTTTGGTGGTTATTGCAATGGCACCACCAGCGTTTCCTCTGCTATGGGCTGCGCTTTTGCCCGTGGTGTTACTGGTGTTACTGATTCTTAAGCACATTCTCGTTTCTCTCTAAATTTGCCCATCTGAAGGGCTTTGCCAGAGGTCCTTCACAGAGACTGCAGGACCCGAGGTGTGAGCTGGCTGGACTGAGAATCCATCTCTTCAGCATCAAGTCCCAGTTCGAACTAAACCAATGACAAATTCAGTCACTCGGAGGAATTAGAAATACGGGTTAGCACCTTGTGACAGGGATCTGGTGCTTGAATATTGAAAGAAGTGAAAAAAGCCCCTGAAGGGATGGAACATATTTCACATGAGGATGCTTTATCAAAGCTAATTTCAGTTTTGAAATAAGTCAGTCAGTCCTGTAAAAATCCTGAAATCCCTTAAGGATTTTCTCTCTATCTTATGATGCTATGTGTACAGGTATGTGGCAGAATTTGGGGTTGTGGCAAGTATCGCTAAATCCTTTCCCATGCCTGTAACTGAAGTAGCAGGCAGAATTGTGCTGGAGAGCTAGTAAGTTGCATGCCCTGGTTTTTGTTTTCAGGACTCTGCCGAAGTTCATTAAAAAAATAAAACCCTCTGACTACAAGGACAAGAATGTGTTTGGGGTTCCTTTACTTCTGAATGTTCAGCGAACGAGCCACCCACTGCCAAATGGGATACTGCAAGCACTGGACTATTTGAGGAGCCACTTTCTTGACCAGGTATGAACTTGAGGCAGCCCAGAGCAGCTCTGTCCCGTAAATGGATCTGCTCCAGGGAACCGGCCTCTGCTTCCAGCTTTTGTGAGGGACGTTCTGGCCTCCTGAGGCAGAAAGGTGTAGGTCTGAGCAGGTGCTCTGGGAATTCTGGGAATAGTCCTGTATTGTATTCCTGTGTCTTGCCTGCACTTCCGCATTTGCACTTCTGGTGAGGCAGGCAGCACGTGTTTCTGCTCCCTTAGGAAGCAGATCTACCAACGTTGTTATTCCCTCTGTTCAGTGGGCTTTGCTGGTAGTGCCAGAGCTAATGTGATAATTCATGTTGTTTCGTACAGCTGAAATGTACCACTAAGCAGAGAGAAAACATATTAGAATAGTGCCTGTAACGTCTTTTTCTGGCTCTCAAGTCCGTATTTATCCACTAAGTGGAGATGTGTGCATGGAGGGGGAAATGTGTGTTGCATGTGCTATTTCTATAGCGTGGGTGCAGAAATGAGGCCCTGTGGCACAAGACATACCAGTTAAAGAAAGGGCTTTCTTTTTTCTATGCTTTGCAATTGTATATGTGTGTAATGTCACGCTGAACTACAAAGATGTGTGCCTGCTGTGAAGTTACAGTGCAGTTCGGTGGCACGTACTGGAGTGTGAGCAGTAGGCAGTGGTGGTATCTATTTTTTGAGGTGGTGGTATCTATTCAATTAATATAAATAAACCGATGAACGTAAATACTGCCTCAGTGGCACACAGTGAAACTTTCAGCAGAAGCTTTGTTGATGTCCAGCTCATGGGCAACTTCTAAATCTAGATTTTTCTCTGAAATTGGATTGACATTCATATTAAAAATAAAATCATAATTTCCCTCAGACGGGCAATGACCCATTGCCGACCTGTGGAAGTATTAGATGTGTCAGATGGATCAGATGTTAAACCTGAGCCCCGTGGGTTTCACAGTCTGAGTTTGTTTTCCCCAGCGTGGGGATCAACGTACATTTGCTTTTGGGTGATGATCACACCAGAAACTTTCAGTTCTAATATGTGAACACAGCCTGCTCAAGCGAACTGGCAGCTATCCATACTAATGATTTTAAAAGTCAAAAAGAGTAATTTTGCATAAATAAAAGGCAAGCAAACAAACATGCACACTGGTATGTCTTTCACATACCATTTCTTTTTGTCTGTGGGCGTCAGTCATGCCTGGGAGGAATATCCATGCTGCTTCTAATGATACAAAAATCTTCTGGTGTTAGATCCTGCTATCATAGGGTCTTAGCTGTCAAAAGGGAAGTGAAGAATCAATTGTTTGTCAGAAGGCTGATTGATTCCTGTTGTCTTTAATATTTTATTTTACCTGCAGGTTGGCTTGTTCCGAAAATCTGGTGTTAAATCCAGAATTCTTTCTTTAAGAGAAATGAACGAAACCAACCCAAACAATGTATGTTACGACGGGCAGTCAGCATTTGATGTGGCTGATATGGTGAAGCAGTATTTCCGAGACCTCCCCGAGCCCATATTTACTAGCAGGCTCTGTGAATCCTTCCTCCACATCTACCAATGTAGGTAACAAACGCTATCGTTTTCCAGTTCCTTGAACGTCTTAACATTCAGCTGTACAAGGCAGTGGCCAGACTAGGACTAACGCCGCCGCCGTGTCCCCCAGTAGTGTCAGGCAGGATGTTTCTGAAAAGATGAATTCCTTGTGGCTCTGGACTTTGGCACTTCACATCTGCGTCCTACGGGACAGCTAGTTTCTAACATCGTGTCTCTTCTGTTCTTTGAAGGATAAGTGTAATAACATAGGTTGTAGCAGCCCTCCTAATCTGTGTTTTCAAATTTCCTAATCTGTGTTTTCAAATTTCCTTGTGCTAAATGAAGAAAGAATCTAGTCCCGGTGTTCAAGTAGCTTCTTGTGCTACTTCATGTTATAGTGATGAAAGTTCTTTATTAAGGTGCCCAAGCACCGTTGCTGTGAAATAGCGTCTTTGCCTGGAAATGCCAGCAACTTTTTGCCTGTGCTTTCACTGATGATTGAGACTCAGCCTGAGAAACAGGGAAATGTGAAGCTGAAACCTAACATCCAATATAGTGTTAAGCAGGTTCCATGTCCAGTACTTTGCCCTCAAGGAATTCACTTTCAAAAAGCAACTGGGTTGGGGAAGGAACTTGCTGTAAGGGCTTATGATAATGTTGCTACAGGCAAGTTTCTTTTTTTTTGAGAGGTTTTGAAAGTCCAAGTATGAGATTTCCAAGCGGACGGACTAGTTCGACGGACTAGTTCTCAGCCTGTTTTATGTGACTTTTATTGACACGATGAGTGCATCAGCTGCTGCTATCCTTTGTATGGTGCGGGTTCATGAAAGTGTGGCTGAATTTTATTTTTTAAACCTGTCAGGCTTTTAAAATGTTGTCTGAACTGGAAATGCTTTGTTTGTTTGAAGCAGGTTTTCTTTTCGCATCCACAAATCTAATTTGTGCAGAGGTCCACAATGGGTGGAACTATTTTCTTCCATTTATTAAAACCTGGCTCTGTCCACCTGATAATTCTTGGTTTGGGATAGAAACAGCAAATGACTGAGTTAGTCTACTCGTCTTGTGCCACATGTAACTCGGACAAGTTACCAGATTAAAGTACTATCTTTTGGAGCTAAGAAATGTGCTGCTTTCACCAAGAAGCACATTTTGTGTGTTCTGTGTATGTGCATCTCCTCGAAGGGAAAGAGAAGTGACCTTTGTAGTGGTGTAAATTGGGGAAACCCTCACGACAGGGAGATGCACAGCAGGATGACCTTATGTAGTCTCCTGCAGGAGAGGGTACGCAGCCCCACTAGCTTTCAGTGTGAATTAAAATCTGTTGTTGGCAAAAAACCCAACAATTGTCTCAATTTAGATAATTGAGAGAACATCTATTCTCTTCATCATGCCTGAAGCTGAAAGACAGTAGAGTAGCTATCATCTGCTCCAAAGTATCCTTGCAGAGTAATAGTGTGTGGGGAGACAAGCTTATCTGGATTAGGCAGAGCCAGTTCAGGATAAGTTCATTAGAATGGTCTTCAAGACAAATTACAAGTCCAGCACCAGCATCGCTGGGTGTGACCGTGCATGTTGACAGGCAATAGGAGAAAACCGTCCTTGTGTGATGTGACTGTGATAATGGCCTTAGTGTTGTCTGTCGTGATTTTCATGATTTTTTTGTGTTTTCAGACGTGCCAAAGGATCAGCAATTTCAGGCCGTCCAGGCTGCTATTCTCCTTCTCCCAAAGGAAAACCGAGAAGCCTTGAAAATCCTCCTGTTCTTTCTGCGAGATGTGGTTGCTTTTGTTGAGGAAAACCAGATGACCCCAACCAACATCGCCGTCTGTCTTGCACCTTCTTTGTTTCACCTCAACACCCTGAGACGGGATAGTTCCTCCTCCTCCACTAGGTAGGCCCTCCTCCTCCTCCATCTTAATGCTGGAATTGCTGCTGTCCATAGTGTTTTTAGCTGGAACAGTGCTTTCTGTAGCTGGCTGGGTTTTAAGGGGGAAATAGCCTATGTGTCTTGGGGTTTGTCTCAAATACGGGTGTTGAGGTCCTGGGAAGTGGTTGTCACCACCCATTTCAAGGTTTTGAAATGACTTAGATTGACATGGTTTAGTGGCAACTGGTCAGTGCTGGGTTAATGGTTGGACTTGAGGATTGTAAAGGTGTCTTCCAACCCAAACAGTTCTATGATTCTGTGACAACCATGTATGGAGATATCCAGCAGGTTGTTGTTCAGTGTAGAGAACAGGGGTAAGGTGCTGTTGTCGTCATGGTCCTGCCTAGTCCGCATGTGAGCTATGCTGCTTGCTGTGCTCTTTGCGCTTGGCCGCAGGTCCAGGAATCCAGCCCGTGGCCCACTGTTGGCCATTGAAAATGTAGCTCCTGCCCCGACATATACCTGGCAGATCGTAGCAGTCGCTGGCACTGGTTCTGCTGGGTGATAAGGGGATCGTTCCTGCCAAACCAAGCCAGAAGGATTCTGTATATTCATCTCAAGAATTAAAAGTATGTGGGTTGCGTAATATCCTGTTTGTACGTGCAGGGAGGAAGGTGCCCTTGGGCCAAAGCAGACAAAGCCTCTCTCAGGAGCATTCACACCTTATCTGGTGTCCTCAGTCAGGGCTGTTCGCTTTATTGTCCTGCTTGCAGACAGACAGGTATCAGACAGCTCGCTCACTGTGATGGAAACGTCATGTAGCCATCAGAGTAGTGTGTTCATCACCTCACCTGGGGACCAAAAATGGGGACTGCTTCCCAAGCAGAAGCTGTCAGATGTGCTGTTGGCGTCGTTCAGGATAATAGCGCAGCTCTTCATGGGCTGAGGCAGCACATGGCCAGCCAAGGAGCTGTGTGGCTCCTCTAAGGGCATCAGCAGGGGATGTGTTAGAGCCCTGGTGGCAGCAGGTCCTTCCCCCCGTTGCAGTTGCTTGTGAGCTCCTCAGAGTCATACTTTTGACAGCCGCACCTCTTTGGTTTACAGAAACATCATGCTGAAATGCTAGGACCAAAAATCAAAATGAAGTTTTCTCTTTGTTGTCACTGTTGAGAAGCCGGTCACGGCTTTGAAGCTGCAGCTTTTTTTGTAGCTGGGCATTAATGCCATAGCACACGGTTCCGACTTCAAAGGGCAGAAGCTGTCAGGTCTGAGTTTGAGGAACAGAGCTGAGGGGTCTCAGACTCAGATTGCACCTAATTTTCAAGCCATTTGGCAGGAATGCACATAGATAAAAGTTATCAGTAGCCAGGATTAATGATGTTGTAATGATTAGGAATTAAAAGAGGGGACTGTTTCTGAAACGTATTTAGTGTGGTTAGGGGCCAAAGCATTGTAAAGGTTCTGCATGAGCTTTGGAGGGTATGAAAGGAGGTCGATGTTTGAAGGCTGCACAGAATCAGTTTGGGGTCACTGCTCTCCATGAACCTGGCTGTACGAATGTGACACGAGTGCCTCGGTGGCTTCTTCAACGCAGCTGCTGGTGTGCAGCGGCCAGGGAGGTCAGCTGAGTAGGCACATTGTGGTTGCAGTGCACAGCATCTTGGTCACCCAGCATTCCGTTTGCTGTGTGCTCTGTGTAGGTCTAGCCAGAGGAAGTGTGGAAAACCAGACCAGAGGGAGCTGAATGAGAACCTGGCAGCAACGCAGGGATTAGCCCACATGATAATGGAGTGCCACAGACTCTTCCAGGTATGTGACAAAGCAAAAGCATGGGATGTACGGGGCTATGGCCTTCTTGGGATTGGGGAAAAGTCAGGGGGCAGAGTTTCTGCTCTGACTGCAGTAACATGAACATGGAATTTGACCTACAGAGCGACTTACTGGCGTGAAGTCGGCTGTGGCTGTGCCTGGTTGTTCTTGACTGGTAGACATGAACCTGCGGTGGAGAGTGGCATTCCTGGGTCACAAGTGGAGTGGATCAGCATGGGTGTGTGATGGTTCTGCAGCAAGGAGTCCCCTATTTTATTAATGGAAGACACCTGGACAGGCAAAGCAGGTGGTGGAAGAAGGTTGGTAGAACTTAGTGCTGCTGAGACCTGAATCCGAGTCAGGTCAGAACTGCAGGTTCCCTTCCCCTTTCCCCTTTCCCCTTCCCCTTTCCTCCACCAAACACCATCCACGTGTCCACCACCAGAACACACCAAGAGACACCAACAGTTATTTACTCCCTTTATTGTCACCACACAACTCTGCTACATCCTCTGCACAGGCTTAATCCCCAGGATGTCAAATCCCTTCGCCATAATGGTGGCAGTCGCTTCACACAGCAGGAGTCTCCACATGTTCACTTTCACGATCTGGCCTGCAAAAAATCCAGCAGAGGAGCTGCTCAGCACAATTACTGCCTCCTTCCCCAGGGAAACCCCATCCATCCCCTCTCTAGTCACGCCACAGACAGCACTTGCTCTGCTACAGCAAGCAGCAGAGACACACACTGCACCGTGCCATACACACACACTCACCGCTCTGCCTGTCCTTCTCAACGCAGTAGCAGTTGTCGTAGAACTCCGTGAAGGTTGTGGCCAGCTCATACAGGTAGTCACAAAGTGTATGCAGTAGTAAGTCCTCAAGGATCTTCTGCAGGATCTCAGGGAACCTCAGGATACACTTGCCCAGTTTCCACTCCTTCTCATGGTCCAGCATGAGCACCTCCTCCCTGGCTGCCTTCCGCAGCATCTGCTCGTCAATATTGGCGAGGCGAGCAATAGCCCTGCAATGGTGCAACACAGTGTCCTGGTAAGGGTCCCACTGCTTATCCTGCCTCGGCGCCAGCCCAGGCCACCCACTCATCTCCTCACTTGCCCAATCCTGGGTTACCAGGAAAGCAGCTACCCCTGGAAACGCAACAGGAGTCACTGCTGGCAGAGCAGGCCAACAGGGCACAGGATAGGTGTCCTCTTGGCACATGCATCAGCACGTCACCCCTTTCCCCACATCACACAGAGACCAGCTCCCACCCACCTGATCCGTGTGAAGGCATACAGCAAATATGCAGCTGTGTTTCCTCGGTCATCCAGCATCTTGTCAAAGGAGAAGACGTAATCGTTTAGTCTGTTGTGTGAGAGATCTGCATATTTAATACATCCAAAAGCAACTGACGTCTGGGCAGCTTTCAACTCTTCTTCCGTGAGGACCTGTTATAATTTCAAACCAGACAAGAGTCAGGGGGAATGGCCAGGCTGCTGAGAGGATTTTACCCGTGTGATACTCGGTGAAAGCTTTGCACCCACTTTTCCACCTTGAAACACCAAATAACCCCATATCCGCCCCTCCTGTCTCCTGCAATCAGATGGCACTGCAGCGCTGACTCCATCTACACCTGAAAGCCTGCGGGACTTCTGCATCCCCTTATGCCATACAGCTTTGACGCTCATACTGTGCTCCTGCTTCTTACAAACATGGCCCACCTACCCTTATACAGCATTTTGCACCGTCTGAATCTCACAAAACCCCTCTCTGGTGGAACAGCGCCCTGTCAGCCTGGCAAACCACTTTGTATCTGACTCATGTGAGCCCTTGGGAGATTCTCAAGGTTTCCCTTTTCCTGTGCTTCCTCCTGTTCCTGTTTAAAAAGGGACCTTTCACCCTGTGCTGGACAGCACCAAGAAGCTGAATTTCCCAATTCCGCTGCCTCACACATTGCTTGGTGAGAGCGTGGTCCTTCTGTTCCATTCCATGGCTCACACTGTCCAGTTCTCTCCAGGCCATCAGGATCCAAGACAGACAGAAATCTCATTAAGCAAAGGGCTTCCGGCAAACTCAGCCACAGCCTCGAAGGGAAAGGGTGAAGCTGATGCCAAAGCCCCCTGCAGAACCCCAACCATCCATCGCAGCAGTGAGACCTGTCAGGCCCAGCTCTCCTCCCCCATCCTCAAAAAGCTCTGCATTGCCAGCCTGCAGCTTATGTTTTCTCCCTGCCACTCAGAAACGCTCTTCTTTCCCCATGACAGCACCTTGCCCAAACTCCTATCAAATAATCAATCACACTGATTGTGTATACAATCAGTCATCTCCTGGGTGGTTTGGCAGTGTCCATATTCTCAGATCACATCCAGAATGTGGAAACCGGAAGTCTCTGAACAAATCTGGGAAGCTCTAAGAAAAGATAAGCAATTTGTCACAACTACCTTGTCCCGTTCTTTGTCTTTCAGCTTGTCCATGGCTCGTTTCAGCCCTTCTTCCAGCAGATCTATAAGACGCACTGTATCCCCTGAACGAGTTTTGAACTTCTTCCTGAAAACACACAGCCAAAATGACCACCTGCCTAAGAGGCAAAACACTCCCACAAACACGAGGACACCCATGGGTTGTCCAGGAGGGCTGCAACACTCATAACTGTCCCAGGTCCAGACATTACGCAGGATACAAGACCAGTGCCAGACCCCTGCCCACCCCAGCACCTCTACCCTTACTTTTGTAACAAAGCTACAGCAAACCCACCCAGTCCCCAACGGCACGTGACTGTCAGAGCGCACTGGTTTAACCACACCTTCACAGAGAGAGAATAACAACTCCGAAGCACCACGGCACAGAGCTTATCCCAATCTTCATTTCATCCACCATGGGGCACGTAGACAACAATGCAACATCATGGCCTTTACTGCTGCCGTCTCCCAGTGTTCACATCAGCTTCCACTGCCCTTTGACCAGCCATTCCCAGTGTCCCTCCTCAAACGCCAGGAAGCAGAAGTCAGGCCCAAGAAGGAACATGGCCACAGCACCAGTGACTATGTGGATCATGGGCCATGACACACAATGAAGTGACACAGTAACAGCATAGAACCGGTGGTTTTGGGGTTTTTTTTTGACATGCCACATACATACTTGTCAACAAACAAGACCAAGTCTACATTCACTCAAACATCCCCATCAGGGCACATACAGAAGAAAAAATACATCCGAAGACTTACTTATCTTCTCCCAGCACCACTCCGAATGCGGCATGGGCCACTCTGGTTACTTTGGGATCATACCAGCCGATCATCTGTCCAGCTGCAAACACTGTTTGCAAATGCACCGACTGCAAGGAAAAAATACCAGTCAACCGGTTCTCAACCCACTCCTCCAGGTACATTTTTGGCTAATTCCCATCACTGCTCAGATACAAAGCTGACAATCTTGCATTTCCTCAGGCAAGGAGAGACCCAAGTATGAGCAGTACAAATCTGGCTCCAGATCTACTGTAATTTAGACTTCACCCACCTCCAGTGGGTGGGTGAGTCTCTCCCTAATCCGTAGGTTCTAGACGCTATTCATGGAGACCACAAGCCACCAAACTAGATTCACTATTACACTGCTAAAGGCAAGAGTAAATATACCACCCTAAACTCCCTGGCATTCTATCTATGTTCCTGTTGCATCTGTCATTTAACACACTTTCTGATGGTCTAGAGCAGCACTGACAGCAGAGGGTGCCACACTCACCTGGCCGCTATCGACAACATAAATAAGGATATCAGCCTTCTCTTCGCACAGCCTGTGTTTAAGAGCAGCTAAGTCAGATGTGTCGTATGTGTAACCTCCGTCTGATTTCATGATTGTCAACGGGACAGGGAAACCTGTGACAAACACGATCTTCCGGCCATCATCAACCTGGACAAATCCTAGAAAAGCAATGGAAAAACATTGTATTGACACAGGGAGACTTGTGGGCCAGCACAGGCAGAAACACTTGCCTTCCTGGATGCTACCACAAAGAAAAGGCCATGCACTCACACTATCAAATAACTAATGGCTCATAACATGGAAAAACCTAAAGGAGAGCTTCCTCGCCAACCAAGTCACACTCTGTAATGCACTTCCAGAACTCACACTACACACAAGGAAGCGGATCTGGACAGACCTGGCCTTACCAAAGAGACCAAATTGGATTTAAAAATTCCTGTCACTGGCACCCAGATCCACAAAAACAGAATCAAGAAGTACGGCATTAAAGGCAAAAGAAATTCTACAGAGATGCAATGACGACTTCGCACAAGGTCTTTCAGAGATAAGGCTACACTTCGATGGTGAGATTCAACAGCTACCAAATCCAGACAGAAAACACATAAAACCAGAGACTTGTTTTGCTCCATCTTGCTTCTTGCCAGTCTCAAAGTCATCATGATCCAAAAATGCCACTGTCTTCACAGAGATTTCTCAGGCAAAGTTCCCATACAGGCACAACTCTAAGACCATTCCTGGTCTGTCATACATCGTTCCCTGACTAAGCGTACAATAAAATCCAGCAGTACCTCATGCTATTGCCTACACAGACAAACCAATTTTGGTGTCAGCAAGAAAGATGCAGACTTGGGAAACGTGGCCGAGAAAAAGAGCAAGGGTGGGGAACATGAACTTCAAAAACATCAGTCCTGAGTCTGACTCGAGAGGAGCAAAGTTACCTCGCTCGTGCTGAGAGCTGCAGAATTTCTGACTCTGAGACCAAAAGCCTCACCTTTATCTTCAAATTCTTTCACAATGTCTTTCATCATCTCGTGATAGAAGGATTCTCCTCTCTCTATGAGTGTGATGTCCAAGCAGTTGTAGATTTTCTGGAACTCTTGAGGAGGGAAACAGAACAAAATACTTCAATTAAATGCACACAGTGGGAATTAGTGACTTTTTAGTGGCTGGCAATGGGGCCAGCAAGTCCCTACAGGCATTTTCCATCTCTTGGTGAAGCCATCAGACTAGGACTCGGGAGACAAAGGACTTAGCTGAAAGCCTCCACAGACAGCCCAGTACTTTGGTTGTATTGGGTGGTTTTTTTAAGCTTCTCATAGCAGTATGACAGTGATTTTCAAAAGAAAACTAGAGGATGGACTCAGATGTAAAGCTGAGGAAAGCCACACTGTTCTACAGTGTTTCTGGATCCAGAAAACATGTTTCTGGATCTGGCAAAGTCACCTTTCCGCGACACGTCACAGATCAGTTCCCATGCTTTAATGAAGTCTGGGTTCTTGCTCTGCAGCAGCACCACACATTGGTAGGCACGTTTCTTAAATTCCTCCTCTGTGTCAAACCGCCTCTTGGATTCCTACGGTAAAACACACCCCGTGAAAAAGGACCTCTTTCTCCCCTGAAACTAGCTAACATTCATAACAGGCTCTCCAAGCATGTTCATCTCAGCAGACAAAGTCCTTTAATCATGCCCCATACAGACAACTCGATACCAGATACCACTATTTGTTACCCAGTGACAGTTATTGCAATAATCTATTGACAGTGATTCAACTCTCTCGTTTCTCCAAGACTACACTGCAGTTTATATAGCTCTTTAATCTGCTTCTCAGATGCCAACATAAACATCACGCTTCTTTGCTACAAATACCTTGTAAAAAGCTTGGAGATCCCCAATGGGAGGAGAAACAGTTAAGTAATCCGGAAATTTGTCTTGGAGGTGAGCGATGAGCATTCCAAACTGGGTGCCCCAATCTCCTAAATGGTTTAACCTTGAAGCAATCAAAGAGAACAATAATAACGATTTCTCAAACGTATGCTTTAAAATACACATTTTAAAAATACATGTTTTAAAAGAAGAAACACACATCATATCAGAAACTGAAAACAGGCAAGCGCCCCCTATTTCACTGCAATGAAGCTGCTGCCCATCTTGATTCCTAACTCTGCTACGCTTGCTTGGCTTAGTATCTTACTATACATTATTTGTTATGAGCTTAGAAAAAAAGACCAATACAGACCAAAGCAGAGAGATGGGTATTGCGTAAATTTAGCCAAACAAGCCCACCACACCCTAAAGTCGACTCTCACCTCAAAACATCATAACCTGCAAATTCGAACAGCCGGCACATGCTTTCTCCAATGATGGTAGACCGCAGGTGGCCAACGTGCATCTCCTTTGCAATGTTAGGGGATGAAAAATCCACCACCACCTTAGACAGGACCAAAGGGAAAAAATGACTAAAAGGCAGCAATCATTACCACACCCCATGCGTTTAATCTGGGTTTTGTTGCAGGGGGAAGAGGGGAGAACAAGGCTCGCCTCCGCTGACCCTCACACTCTGTTGGCTGCCAACAGCGCACAGCACCAGGCCCAGCGGGAGACACCGAGCAGGATTCCAGCCTGGGCTTCTGCTGCACCTGCCCACGGATCACTCCCAGACTGACCCTGGCACAACACGCCATCCCCGGGGAGCCCTGTCCCTCACCCGCCAGAGACCACGCCAGGTACACGTGGCCTACGCCATGGCCCCCAGTCCCTCAGCCACACCCCGTTTACTCTGCTGTAACGACCATCCGACACGGACATCTGCTCAACAAACCACTTCAGGGGGGAATTTCAAAGCTACCTGCAGTCCACCGCATCTCATCTACCCAGGAGCAGGATGCGCTTACTGCCATACCTTTTTCCTTTTGCCCACAGCTGGTGGTTGAACTCCATTAATCAATAAACTGCTCAGCTGCTTCGATACAAAATCCTTTCTCAAGTGGACATTGATGAAACCTTTAGAGGAGAAAACCAGCAATGAGTGCTGGAGCTGCAGAAGTGCCTCAAATCACTTTTTGTTTCCTTCCCCCTTGGATTTCTGTTTCCTCGCATCAAGGACAAGAGCATATGAAATCAGCTTGATAAAACACAAACATTTTTCAGCAATACGACAAAAAAGCTGTCACTAGAAGAAAATTTCTGTTCTCAGATGACAAGAGTCTGTTTCACACCTCTATAGCCTTTACTGTAGGAGTTAGATTCTGCAACCTACTTCACTGACATAACTCCTCTTTGCACTCAAAGGTGAATTTATAAAAACATTTTTTACGAGAAAATAAATAATTTTGCCAAGGTTTGCAGAATGCAAAACCAAATCCTGCCTTGTCTCCTTTTTTAAAATTAATATCCTAGACCGTATAGTTACATCTAGGATAATCCATGCTTGTGGAACGACACTGTTTTACTTCTCCTGCTTCACAGAACTGATGAATGAGCTTCTGTCGAAGCACTTGAAAGGCTGTGTGATACGATTTTTGTGTTTATACTGCAGGCCTAAGGAATATGAGCCCTTGGATTTCTTCCTGGGTCACAGGGACAAGAGAGATGCAGCAATTGATAACCTCGATGCTACTCCAGCATCTCAGTGCTGAGACGACAAGGTCTCTTCAAAATGCAAGCAACAGCGAGAGGGCAATATCGATTTTTGCTGTGATTTCATGATTGTTACCTATCACCAATATTCAACAGGGAAAAAACTGGTCCCTTAAGGAGTGCCGGAAATATCGCTAATTAAAGTGCTCGGGACTGTACTTGCCAATTCTAATAGAGAGTTAGATTTTCTGCTGCCACGCAAGTCTGAGCACTACAAAGCTCACCAAGACAGAATAAGCTAATTCACCCCATAACTGCAGTTTTAAATCACAAAACAGTTGAACTCAACTGAGCTTCCCTGATGACCATCCAGTATAAAATTGCCCTATCAGCTCGCAAACATACACAGTGAATAACATGAAACTATCTTACCAGGACCGGCAATTTCAACCTTCTCAATGCATTCGTTGGCAGGAATATTTTTTGATATTTTCTCAGCAATTTCTCTTGGGCTAACCTTCTGTTCCTTAGTTTTGAGCAGTATCTGAAACACAACAAGAAGATCAAGTAAAATTCAATCACAAGAATCATAGAATGGTTTGGGTTGGAAGGGACCTTAAAGGTCACCTAGTTCCAACCCCCTGCCCTGGGCAGGGACACCTCCCACTAGACCAGTTTGCTCCAAGCCCCGTCCAACCTGGCCTGGGACACCTCCAGGGATGGGGCAGCCACAGCTTCCCTGGGCAACCTGGGCCAGCGTCTCACCACCCCTCGGAGCAACAAATTACTTCCTAATATCTAATCTGAATGTCCCCTTTTCCAGCTGGAAGCCATTACCCCTCGTCCTATCACTGCACGCCCTTGTAAAAAGTCCCTCTCCAGCTTTCCCCCTTCAGACACTGGAAATAGTGCTGTAAGGTCTCTCCGGAGCCTTCTCTTCTCCAGGCTGAACAACCCCAACTCTCTCAGCCTGTCCTCACAGGAGAGATGCTCTAACTGTCTGATCATCTTCACAGCTCTCCTCTGGACCTGCTCCAATAGGTCCTCCAAAACATTCTACAGACTGAAACAAAAAGCATAGATACTGCGGCACTGAAAGAGCCTCATGATCCTTCAGCTTCATAATGCAGAGACACACACAAAGAAAAACATCTCTAGCAAATTTTACAGATTAGATCAGCTCTATCCATACAGCAGAAGTCTAATTAGATCCAGCACATTCACTCCCTTCTGCTAATGACAATTAAAGATGTCAGAAGAAAATCTTCCAGGCTATTTTTCAAAACCTGTTAAGTGGTTCAGCAAATTTGTATTTCTCTAAGCTAGTAAAAGTTACAGTCCTTCACATTCTTCCAACTCCCTGTTCATCAGTCTCACGGGTATCCTCAGCTCTGCCAGCACTCAAGTATACTTGAAGTTTTGAACTGTGCCTACGGCAGATGCTGAGTGTGGTTTCAGAGCAAGTCTGCTGATTTATGATTCAAAGCAACCTGCCTTCAGTCCTACCTTAGACTGAAACTTAATAAATAAATACATGAATAAATAAATAAAATCCAACAACCCAAGCAACCAAAGATAATCCTAACACTGCTCAATTTTCTTCAAAGAGCATCAGAAAAACTACTGGCAAAGTGGCTCTCCCTCCAGACATAAAGGGCCCGCTGTGAAGAACCCCAGTAACACAACACAAGTTCACGTGGTAGAATCAGAATGGTTTGGGTTGGAAGGGGCCTTCAAAGATCATTTAGTCCAACTCTACACGTTCTCTGTCCATTCCCAAAGCATCTTCTCACATTGCTTTTTGCAAATCTAGAAAAACAGCCTTTAGGGTGATTCTGTGATTTAGGATTCTGTGAGCTTGCCCAACCTGTCCCTTGCAAAACACTACATTCACACAGTATAAAATTAGCTATTCTTTAGAAATAAGAAATAAAGAAATAAAACTTTTTCTTTCTGAGCACATGATTTTCCATTCTTCCTGTGACTTGTCTGAAAATAATCTATCACCTCACTCCCATCAAGGCCACAAAGAACCCATACCTCTCTGTTTACAAGAATTTACACTCACTACTTGTATTTGCTAACTCGCAGCCTGCTACAAAAAGTGACTTCTACTTAAGTTTCAGCTTCCTGTTTAACCTCATCATAACAGGACCCTTACAAGACTGTAAGGACTTAGAATGGGCAAGAAAAAAACCCCTCTGTAGCCTTTAATGCTACTCAAAATGCACACTACAGGAAAAATAAATGCAAAACCAGATTACAGGCATGTTATACCAGATTACAAGCATGTGATCTGCATCATTCCAGAAAGAGTGACCGTACTCCTATTCCTGTAAGGAGCAAGCAGAGCTCCTGGCTCAAACCGCAGGCATTAATACGCTAACGAGCTCCCAGGAAAACAATACACACTTGTGAGGGTTGTTTCCACATCAGCGCATTACAGGGAGAAGTTGCTGCCCGGCACGTACTAGTGCTGCCCCGCGTCGGGGCAGTTCCTGCTCCTCTGGCAGTCGTCGTGACCAGCGTTCCAGCTCTGCGCAGGCAACAGGCTGTGGGAGCAAGGCTCTACGGGGAGACCTGCACCACAGTCAAGTCCCTAAAACTTCGGCTGACGAGAAGTACAAAACCGGCTGCTCTCGGAGCGAAACGATTGCACAGCGTGCCCTGGCTCTGCTGTGCTGATGTGTTCCGAGTGTGCCGCACGTGTGAGTATTGCCAAGTTCAGGCCCAGCTTACACGGCGTGCCTTTCCAGGGAACAAACTCTACAGCCAAGCCCAGTACGAGGAACCCAACCCTGGCTTGAAGGGGACTGTTCAGACACTAAGTTATGCGAACAACGTTGACGCCGAGCCAGGACTGCTCGAGAATCCCAATCGCGACTTAATTGGGGTAAAGCAGCGGTCAAAAAAATAGCGAAGCTCCGAAAGCCCGTGTCAGTGCAGTCACCCAGGGTGCTCCTCTGGCTGGAGCCCAGCCACAATATGCTAACGAGACCAAGGGAAGATGACACGGATTTGTGAGGGCTGTTTCCGCCTTGGCACTTCCGACCAAGCGCCTGCTGGCTAGCACGTATCGATGCTGCCCAGGAGTCAAACTCACTGTGGCACGACAGCAGACATAGCGGCTGCAGATGACAACCTGGGAGAGCAGAATCCCGTGCGTGTCGGTGCAAGCTCAATGTCGACATTACCAGTCTATCAGATTAATAAAGGTGAATCGACAACAGAACGCTTTAAAAAGTTGCTTCTGTTGAGATTGCAAAATAAAAGATCTGTAATTGCAAAGAGTCTATCTCTTCACTTAAAGTCATCAATGCGTTGAAAACTTCAGCACTTTAGCACCTGAGTGACAATGCGCTACCTTCTTTCTCCCCCACCTGCTGGTTTAACCTCAGCACAGTCCCAGCCCCCTGAGCAGCTCCCAAAGTGTCTCTTAGCCTGTTTCGGTCCTCTTTGGCCAAATATCTTCCAGAAAGCAGCAATGTCACAATTTTCAAAGTAACTAACCATGCTAAAAAAACCCCATTCCTTCCTTTGCACAGACTTAACAAGTGTTCTGTGAAGTGGAACCATTTTTAGAGTTGCCTGAAAACAAATGCTTGGATAACAACAGCCGATTAAATGAGGAGCACAAAAAGCCTGCAGAATAGGACACTCAAATCTGCCTGAAAGAGCATCTGCCACAAAACTGAAAATTCTTGAAAGAAAACAACAACAATCAGCCAAATCCAGCTGTAACCAGGGAACTGACAGGAGACCTTTGAAACAAAGGAGTCAGCTCGAGCAGTACGAAGGACGGTGCCCGAGCACAGTCTACAGCCAGCTGGACACACGGTGTTCCACGCGCACCACAGCCTCTGCCCAGCCCCGACAATGACCCGGGCCATCAGGACAGGCGAGCAGCCGGCAGTTCGGGATGCAGCAGGCAGGGACCCCCACCCCACCCCACCCGTGCGCGCCGGGCACCGTCAGGAAGCTGCAGCGCCAACACCAAGAGGAGGTGTGCGCAGCCAGGGGAACCCGGCGCTCCTGGAGATGGGGGTGCGTGTTGGTAACCCACCCGCCCTGCGAGAAGCTGGGGGTGTGCACATAACTCTGCGCAAATGTGTGTGGGGACATGATGCTTTCCTTGCGCTACAGAAGACCATTTAGAGCTTTGTAGGTGTTTACCAATATTTTCTAACTGTCCGGAATTGTGATTTATTCTTCTGCTGATACTAGTTCCAAACATATAGCTCGCTAATTGGTAGCTGATTGCACATCATTAGTAAATCAATGCAGCACTTAAATCCTGATTTAGCTCCCACAAACTGAGCAGCTTTTCTGTGTGACACACCTGTAACTCGCTCATACCCATCATCTAAACACAAGTTTAAAAGTCTACTCTGTGAACCCCTATGCTTCCCCTAAAATGCCATTAGATAACTCACTGAATTCTCAGCCCAGAGGCCCGCAACAAGCCTGAAACATGTCCGATATCGCTGTGCTATCACTTAGCTTCCAACAGACAACGTCCCCATTTTTTTTTCTCTTTGCAAGATTGTTTGGATTTACCTGTGTTATGCCCATGGCGCTGTTACACTGGTAATCCCCAAATTTGGGCTGCTGACTTGGCGTCACTACTAGTGGAGGGTTTTCTAAATCTGGGTAGGCAGCCTGAATAGCAGCTCCAAAGATCTCCTGAAGACGGCTGTTGATGTTAATCATGCTTTTTGCTGTTTTACTTCTTTCCTCTTGAAGGCTCTGAAAAAAACCGAAATCCAGAAGGCTTAATTCACAACATCTGAGGAGCCGTTACATCCCACTTTTTTTTCCTTGGCTGCCTGGCAGAGCATGGCTGACAGATTTGGCTGACACCTCTAGGCAGAGGAGCAACATATACAACATAAAAATCACGCGATTCCAAAGCTGCCTCTCCCTTTGAAGCTCCCAGCACAAACGCTTCCCCTGAACGCAGGGCTGCATTACTTCTCACACCTTTGTCAGTGATCTGGGTAGAGACCTCAGCTGGGCTGCCCGTTACACGACTACCCAACGCTTGATGGTGTGGGCTTATTACTGAAATTTTCCATAAAGTCGGGTTCTGTTTAAGGAACCAAGAAATATCTGATGTGCCACCAACAACTAAGGCGTCAGGATGCAGTGTGACCATTCTGTCACACATCACTAGCTGTAACAAACTGACATCGTTTCTTTAGCTTGTCTTAATAAGAACAAAAACACATGCTACAGCATTAATTCTTTATTCCCTTACCTTTCGAAGGAAATTTAACCGGTACTTAAGTTTTGCGTTTTCGTCTCGCAAACCTTCCAAACTCGGGGAGACTCCCAAGCATCCGAAGTTCTTCAGACGCTCAATTTCTGCAGTTAACAGCTTGATCTCGTTTTCCTGCAAAGCAAATTACATCGTCACGCAGTAATTCTTGGAGTGGGGGGACAGAAGGTGAGGAGCGGCCAAATCTCAGGTAAGATTCTTCATAAAGGTAACAGCAGTAACATGTAGGCTGAGTAATTCCAAACCATTAATGTTTGAATGTGGTTTCTATTTGTGTCAGAAAGGGGGATTCTGAAGCATTCTTAAAAAAAAGTCAGTGAGATACTACTCTTGCATCAAGACAGAAGTGCAATAAAGACAACACGCCAATAAAATATATTCCCAAAATAAGTACTTTCTCCTGCTTTTTTGATCTAATAAAGATGTCAAATGGTTTGACTCAAAATTCCCTAAAGCCTCCTTCAGCCAGTTTCACCATCTCATAGGCCACAGTTTCTCTTCCAGAGGAAGAAACCACAATCACTCACACAACCCCAACAGGCTCAAATGCCAACTGGAGACAGCAATGCCAAAAAGGATGGCATGCTGCTTCACAGTGCAATTCACAGGGCCGCTGCTGCAGCCTGCAGTCGCTTCCACTTCACCACGCAGCCTCTCCTTCCCCATCTCCAGCGTGGCTTCTCCCTTAAAAGCGACATAAGGCCTTCAAGGGCAATCACAGATTTGAGGTGGACCTCTATGATGTGAATAAACAAACTTCCCCACGCTTCCCTGTGCCCCTCCGGACTTCACAGCCCGGGACACAGGCGAACGCTTCAACAGGCAGGCTCAGCCCAACGGGTGGAAGCTGCTGCAAGGAGCAGTGGTTTTCCTCGCCCTGTTGCCTGAAGAAACCAAATATCTGAAGCTTTATCTCTGTTGTCCATCTTGTGTCCTCCCCCGCAATAGGCTTTGTGCCCATCAGCCACACACCTGGCTCACCAACGGAAGTCTGGAGGCTACTGAAAAGGTAGGACTCCACGCTGCTAGGGAGGGAGATGCAGCAAGCACTCCCCACCCTGGCTCGCCAGCCCCTCGCCTCACTCATTCAGGCTCTCCTCTACAGAACTCCCACAGCAGGAGGCAGCCCAGGCTATTACTTCTGGCAAATAGGCCACCAAATCTTACCAAAAAGGGCTCATTTACTCTGCTGCCCTTGAAACAATCAGAATATTTAATTAAGGAAAAAACTGGGCCATCAAATCCTCTGGTCTTGCATGTCCTCCTGAGCAACAGCTCCCACAGATGCCACCATAACTAACTGCAGATGCTCAAAACAACTAAGCTGAACCAAAACCATCTTAAGTTTGGGCTGTTTGTGGAGTAAGTTCAAAATGAGGACTTTTGAGGGCATTCTTCATTTGTGCTTCAGCTTCCAGCACACATTACAGCCTCGAGGTCTTTGCTACAGGAGAACAGAATGCTTCCTGCAGGAAGGAACTGCACTTTGAGAAAAAAAAATCCTTTATCAAAACCTCTGGTTTGGCATTTAGCCAACTAAAATCACTGAACATACAGCATGAACAGCACAGCTGTATCTTTAAAATTACTCACTTCAAACAGTCTGTTGCAGCTTTTCCTTTTGCAGACTTTTTTACTTCTTTTTTTTAAACCAAGGCAGCCCACCGCAAAAATCAGACTCTTTTTCTCTCACATCATGTACCATTCCTCCACATTCCTCCACATAATCACCAGAAAACATATTTTTCTTTTATCTTTTACTTTTCTTCCTGGCCTGGCCTGGTAGCATTTCATATAACTTACAGACCCACTTGAAAAGTTTTCAGACTGAACTTCAACTTCATAATAGCACAAGAGAGATTCCATTGCATCACTTTACAGTTGTTCCACTGTAAGTTTCAGTAAGCTTTATTACTACAAATTGACTTAAAAGAAAACAAGAGCAGTGACATGCATAAATCGTGCTCCCCGACCCTAGAATGTGCTTTAAGAAGAGCACAAAGATCTGTTCTGCTCTTAGTTAACATGTTATCTGTAAATTCTGTGTCCAACCAGTATTACCTTCTCTCTAACAAAGTCACTGGCTTCAGGACAGGTTAGCAAGTCAGGCCCTTCGGAAAGTTTTGCACTGGGGACCAACTCTGCCCAGATCCAGGAATTTGCACTCTGCTTTTGAAATTAAAATCATGACATATTGAAGCTAACAAGCAGCTCACACTTATCCATCCTGCATTAGAAGATTTCCACTATAGCCGCTGGTATTTCAGTACCATTGGTAAACTTTTCAGAACAGAAATTAAATTTAGCTTTTCCTCTATAATCACAAATGCCCTGGGCCACCCAAATGAAGACTCGCAGGAGGCAAGATGACTGGAGGTTCTTTCCGTACTGCTAGGCTACAAGAAAGGATGAGGAAAGAGGTTTATCCATGCACACGGCCAGCACCCAGAACAAGGGTTCTCAGGAATCGCTGACCCTTGGGGCAGACATCTGGCCCAAACAGCTTTTCCCCGTCAAACACAGGGTGACAATTAGTACCCTAATTGCTTGGACTTGGACAGTAGGGAAAAATTCCAGAGTTCAGTAAGTCTCTTTCTATGACTGCACCAAAATAGTAAATTCACCTCACAGACATCTGCAGATAGGAGCCATTCAATTTGACCAAGCCCCACGTGTCAGCCCAGACTAGCACGCTTTCCTATCGTGTTTTGTGCTCCTCTTCTGCAGAAGATTTCGGTAGCAGTCTTTACGTTACTGTGTGAACTGAAAGCAGAAGGTTTCACCACGGTGGTCTAGCTGCCCATCCCAATATTGCTGCTGACGTTTTGAGTCTCCCTTCTTGCGCTCATCAACAGCTAATACAGATGATGCAGTGAGATCTTAATTCAAAACCATCCAGCAGAGAAGCCTGAATTCAGTAATATTATACCGAGTTCCAGGATCGCTGTGGTTAAGACCACAACAGCCGGGCTGGGACAGCCTCATGGCTGAGTACAGGTAACAGCTCCAACACTGGCAACAAGGGTGCCCTGGGCCACGGGCCAGTCAGGAAGGGAACACCACGCACCACTCTCCGCTCTCTGGTGACCAGCGACAGGACACGAGGAAATGGAACGAAGCTGCATCAGGGGAAGCTCAGACTGGACATTAGGAAAAGGGTCTTCTCTAAGAGAGGAGTGGTGGGCCACTACAACAGGCTTCCCAGGGAAGCAGTCGTGGCACAAAGCCTGTCAGAGTTCAGAGACTGTCTGGATGATGCTCTTAGTCATACGGTTTAGTTTTAGGTAGTCCTGTGAGGATGAGGGAGTTGGACTCAATGATCCTTATGGGTCCCCTCCAACTTGAGATATTCCATGATTCTACGACCCCCCCATACCCAAAACCATGTTGCTGAGCTCACCTGGAAAAGTCTGTAGACGTTCACACATTATAAACGTCCCTTACCAAAGCAACATATGATAAACCTAATTCTCTAGCAAAACACCTATGAATGCAAGAGATTATTAAAGGGGTATACATTCTACATGCTTTCTGAAAAACAAACTACTGCATTAAACTACAGATACCCCTTGTAACTCCTCTCCCACAGTATCATCCAAGTGAGGAAGGGAGACAACGCCAATACACCTCTGATCTACAAAATGTGTAACTGAGAAAAGGAAGGGAAAAGCTGCTGTTCAGGACGTAAAAGTTTCATCCCCTGAATTATTCTACCTGCACAGCCCTGGTATCACAACTTGTCAGTAAAGGGTCATACCTGATGACCACCTCATGAGAAGCTGCGGGAACTACATGAGGCCAGGCTGACATCTCCAAGGGCTCTTTGGTCAGCTGAGTACTAGAAATCTTCCCCTCACCTGTGGATACAAAAAAACTATAGCTTTTTCAATACGACCAAAATCATCCTTACATTTTCTCTTAGCACATACCAACATCTTCCAAAGACCCCACTGAATTAACATAAAACTTGTATAAGCTTCTGCCCTGGGCTTCAATGTAATAGAGCTTTTCTCCAACGCATTTAAAAAAACCCAAAAAAACCAGAGAGAGAGAAAACAGCCTGAGAAAGGGGGCAAAGGGGTCACAGCACCTCTATTCCTTCCCCTCCTTGCCTCCTGCACGGATTTCTCTCTGCTCCTGCTCTGCCAACCTTTTGCTGAGGTGGCTCAGTACAATAACTAAGCACACACTCGTCGCTCTTTGTTGGGTTATTTTCCCAAAGAGCTAATGATTCATTCACAATGGGCTCCAGGGCATGCTGGAGCTGGCACCAGGGAGTATGCGGCTGGGAGGGATGTGACAGGTAGATTCAGGCTCAGTAATTCCACACGGGCTCCTTCAGCCTCCTGGAGTTAAAGAGCTGAACACTGTCCCCATTGCTTTGCTTCAAAGTGACTGTAGTTTGTTTGCGGACTAAGACCGGATAGCAGTGATGGCAAAGAGAGAACCACCTTGCCAGAACACCCGATATGCCCTCCCTCTCCGAGCAGCTACAAAGGAGAAAAGCAAAAACAAAGGCAAAAAGGAGTTGGAGAAATTCAGCAGCCAGGTTTATTATCTCAGTATTTTATGGCGGTGCTTATGTTTGTTTGAGTTGTGAGTAGAAGACATACTGAATAGTTGCTTCAAAACACCTGTGTAAAGTAGGCAAAAAGCCACAAGCCAGAATCACTGTTACATGCTCTCAGGGCAACATATAAGAAGTTAATCTGTAGAATTAAAAGTTTTCCGGAAGCTGCCTCTGTACTCTACTGTCAGTATCAGCCATTGGATAGGATAGAGCTGGCAGCCTGATTTATTTTCTTTAATATAGTCCCCGAAAAGGGAAAGGGCCATTGCGACCTTTTTTTCCTAACCCAAAACACCTGCACCAGTCCCGCTGGTCAAAGCCAGGTCTGCCATTACCCCCCCCACCAGGCCCTCCCAAACCGCCTCCCCCGGCTGCCCGGTGCTGCCCCCGCCGAGCGCCGGACACGCTCCTGCCGGGGCTACGGCGGCCGCGGGCCGAGCCCGGGCGGCCACAGGCAGACCCGCCTGTGACGGCTTTTTTTATTGCGGGCGGGAAACCACAGACACGCAGGCTTTTTGCACAACTTCACCTCAGCCCTCACCCTCGCTGAAACGCGCCGCGAGCTGCCCCGCACCCCCGGCCTCGCCGCGGGGGGGTTTAGCAACGCGCGTTTTCACCCTGATGTCCCGTCCCCGGAGAAGCGCAACCCGCTGCGGGAGCCGCCTCAGCGCCCGCCTGGTCCTGTCTCTCCGGCCCGGCGCGACGCCTCCCCCAGCGCTCGGCGGGGCCCCGCTCTGCCAACGCCCCCGCCTCGGGCCCCGGCCGCCGCGGCGGCTCCCCCCGGCCAGCCCCGGGCACCCGCAGCGCCCCCCGGCCCCGGCCCGCACCTGCCGCGCCAGCCGAGCTGCGGACTGCGCCACGCGCCCCTCCATCCTCGCGCAGCAGGAAGCGGAAGTGGCGCTACCGGAAGCGGAAGTTAGGGAGGAGGCCGTGGGGCGGTGGAGGCGGCGGCGGCGGCGGCGCCCCCCGGCGGGCTGGAGGGCCTGAGCAGCGCCCTGGGGTTTTTTCGGGGGGCGAAGAAAAAAGGGCTCTGTGGGGATGTCGCCGCGGCGGGTGGGTCTGCGGTCGGGCGGAGGCGTGCGGGGGGAAAAGCTCACCCAAAGCCCAGCGAAGCCCCAGTTGCGCCTGCGACCGGCCAGCACCGCGGAGGTGAAACGGTTACGAGGAAAGCTGCAGGCCCCAGCGGGTAGAGAATGGGTGCCCGGCTCGCACTGTGCCCCCCAAGGGCCCGTCAGCAGCGGCCCCCAGCCGAGCAGCACGGTGAGCTCCTGGGGAAAGGCTGGGAGGAAAATGGAATCAGTCACACAGTCCCCGGGGTTGGCCCGGACCTCTGGAGATCATCCAGTCCAACCCAATCCCAGAGCAGGGACACCCATAGCAGGCTGCACAGGATGGGTCCAGGCGGGCTGGGAACGTCTCCAGAGTCGGAGACTCCACCACCACTCTGGGCAGCCTGTTCCTGTGCTCTGCCACCCTCAAAGGAAGGAAGTTCCCCGTCATGTTCAGATGGAACTTCCTATGGTCAAGTCTGTGCCCGTCACCTCTTGTCCCATCACTGGGCACCACTGAAAAAAGCCTGGTCCCCTCCTCCCGGCGCCCGCCCTTTAAGTATCTATAAGCATTGATGAGATACCCCCTCAGGCTTCTCCAGACTAAAGGGACCCAAATCCCTCAACATTTCCTCAACCAACAAATCCTGTCAGTTCCCACGTCTCATGGGACACGGCCATTGCAAAGCCTTCGGGGATGGTGGTGGGGAATGTTCCAGATCCACGAGCACAGCAAGAAGCAGCCTGGCACAAAGATGCTGGGGTTAGCAAGGCATCGAGCAGCTCTCACCCAACCATGTGCAAAATAACATTTTTCTGTAACAAACCAAGGAACAGGTGAGATACATCTCTAGCACCTTTAGGAAAAACCTGTATTTAGAACAAAAGGGAAAGTCCCAGAAATACCCAAGGTAGCCCAGAGTATATCTCCACCACCTGCCTCACAAAAATGCCTGGTCTGAAGGACTTAGAGACTAAGACACATTAAAAGCTCTATACTTACAGCTAGTGACAGAAAAACTCATCCATTTAGGTGCCGGTTGCTGAGAAGATTCACACAAGACAAAAGGCAAGAAGGCAGGTTTGTCCAGAAAGGTCACTTTATTGGAAAAACCTAAAATGGACTTAAAACCTGCAGCCCTCCTCCCACAGCAGTGGCTTCAATGGGCTCCCCAAGTTACCTTAACAGACCCATTACAGACATGAGCTGCAGTACAAATGTTAAAAGTGCAAGTATCCTGAACTTCACACCCACTTTTATGACCTGGCAGGAAACACAAATGCTTCACAGCTCACAAGAGAATTCGTTCACAGCACTTGGGAGTCAAACCTGACTCCCTGCATTCCCCACAGGGTACAAAATACACCACTCGGAGGAGAGTCCGATGCAGAACATCATAGAAGGTAGGGGTGAGGTTCCTTCAAATTTATTTTATTGCAGTAAAACCTCTAAAAGGTAGAGCTGTACAAAAAGTCTAAACAGCATTATTTAAGAATAACAGCACCTTACGCTGCTTTTGTTCTTATTTAAAATTCTATTTCCCAAAAATACATTCCTAAATATACAAACTATACAATCTTGTCACTTTAATGCTGGTTTCTGTGATGATAAAACTTTAACCTAAAAATCTTCAAAACATCCACATACTGACAAAAGCCCTAATATACAAATGCCTTGGTACCTTCATAATACCACATAAATAACTTCAACACCCAAACTGCATGTGTAGAATTGTCCGGAAAGCAAATACTTTATGGTGATCACACATCGTCTGCGGAGAGCGTTGGAATATTCATCCTTGGCCGTGTGAAAAATGCCATTTTCTCTCTAAAAAAAAAAGATGATGAGTTGTTAATGCAACAGAAGCCTTGCCCAAAATGTCCGTCGTCCACATTAAAATTTATCCCACCAGCTGTCACCACGAAGAGCAGCAGCACGTCCTCTCACAACCTACACCTCTTATTTACAGATCAGACATGAGGCATCCTTGCAGTTAAACTCACAACACTGACCTCATCACAAATAGCCATAGCAGAAAGGCTCGGTTTTTTTGCTTTCTAGGTACGTGACTTGGGGAAGCAAAGGGCTGCTTCTGTATTAAACAGAGGATTTGTGAATTTGTTGCCAGGTAGGGAACAATTTGGAGTACTGCTGATTGTTTCAAGGTCACGTGCAGCGCTGCAGCTAGTTACCCGAACTCTCAGACCTTACACTTTGATATAAAAATACATAATTTTTTGTTTAAGCAGAACAGTTTACTATTTCTGCAAAGACTAGCTTTCCTCATCATCATCTCAGTCACCCATAGGAAAATCATGGTAGCAGTCAATTTTTCCTCCCCTTTACCAGCGATGTGTACTTACCTGAATGACTGTACTTCCAGAGGCTCCTTCCGACTCTGCCCTCGCAGCCTGTGGACATCCTTGGCAGCAGCTCTCATCATTTTATTGGCCTTGAGCTCACACTTGTGTTCTGTTTTTTCCACCTGAACAAATAATGGAAAAAGAGACGTTTGTGTGTCCAGGAGGAATCATTTTATCCCAGCTAATCTCTAAATACAGCGGTATTTCAGATCTGAGGGGCTTGGAAACTGAATCACAAGCCACAGAAGCTAAACTGAAGGCTTGTCAGCTAACCATTGTAACGGAGAGAGCTTTTTGTAAGGCCTTCTTCCAGTTCTTTGGCAAGAATCATGGGTGATATCTGCACCTTCTTAGTATCTTCTTCATGTGTTTTTTTTAAGGTGAGCTCACGCAAGAACATGAGGACCCACATTCCAGCTGTGCCCCAAAGAGCACCTTGTACCACCTGACTCCTACACCTGGTGCCAGCAAAGGTGCCCCGATAAATCACAGAAGTTGAGGAGGAGCCCTGTAAATGAGGGACAGTATGATGTAGGCAGAGGAAGGCAAGTGCTAACCATGACACAGCACACCTCCTACGGACAGGGAGGCTGCACTTCACAAAACAGATGGCATTGGTGACTTCTCATGTTTGCACCTGTGCTAAGGCAGGAAATCCCTGTGCTGGTAAACGCACGGGTTCGGGACTAACAGAACTCTACAGGAAGTTAAAAAGGGGTCAAACTCCAGCAACAGTGATAATGCTTTCGAAGTTGAAAGACAGCTTTCATAAAAGAAAACAAAATTGTTTAATGGGCTGTTCGTTGAAATTCTTGTTAATAAGTCCTGTCTCCTTGCCATCCCTGCCCTGCAGTCCACCCTTCACAAGCAGAAACATAGATACTATTAAGCTCTTAAAGACATCACCTGACTTGTATTATCACTTCATGTACGTAAGGATCCTATTCTAAAGCCAAGTGTCATCCACGCACAAGTTTTATGCCGCTGTTATTTCTCTTAGAAGAAGCAGGAGACGTAACAAAGCAGGAGACATAACTGCTTTCTTCCTCACCATCATACCTGTGGGAAGGCAGGCACAGACTCTGCCGTTTGTAAATACCACACCTGAGAAGAGCCAGACACTCAAGGACTGCAACTGCTTGCTTGATGGAGCCATAAGTGGAAGACACGAGTGGCTGCAGTGCTAGGGCTTCACTTCCTGACTGTCCAAAGTACCCTGTTTCTCAAATCACATTTCTCAAACATCTTGAATAAAATCCACAGGCAGGTACTACTCACTCGTTTTTCCACTAGCCTCAGCAGCAGTCGGAATCTCTCATCATCCTTCACCCACTGTGGCAACTCTTTTTCACCCTGACTTTGAGCTTGTTCCAACTGTTCCTTCAGTTCTCTCAGCACCGAGATCTCCTGAACCAGCCGATCATGCCAGGTTTTTGAAGCCTGCAGGTCCAGCTCCAGGTCTAGTGAAGTGCGGATTAGACGCTCTGTACCGAAGGACTTGATTGAAGGCTAGAAAAGAAGGGGTGTACGAACACAGTGATGAGAACTGTCCTCACCACTCCCTCATGAAGGGCCAAGTCCATCATGAGACCCATTTTTCCAGAACTTATCTTAGCACAAAGCATCTCTATCGATCCTGCTTTCCAATCCATCTCAAGACAGAGAGCATAAACTCAAGCAAGTCTTATAGATGAGCTTTTTGATTTTGGTGTTTCCACTAAATTTCTTCCTTGGCAGCTTCTCCAAATCAAGTCTTGCTTGCACACCTTGCTCCTAAGTTTAATGTTGCATCCTCAGATGCATCCACAATGCAGCAGAAAAACCTGTGTTTGTTTTTTTCCAATAACATATTCCGTTGCCTTCTGCTAGTTTCAAACACAAGCTCCTTAGGAGCTCAGCATCAGTATCCCGGGGGAATTTCAGTGATTACCATCACAATGGGCATGGGGGTTCAATTGTGTGCCACGGAGTGACGAGAACAGGGTCACCTGAGCATCTGAGACAGCATTCTCCTTACCCTCTTCCCCAGCTCCTCACACATTTATTGTAAGTACTTAAGAATCATGCAACAATAAACACAGCAAAACTATTTGTGCTACTTCGTCTCTGACAAGTGGAAAGTACCAGGAACCATCTTCCTAAATAGATTGTTCTGAGTTCCAACTTAAACATTCCTGTCATATTCTGATATATCAAAGAAAATTAGCCTTGAGAGACTTCTCACACACAAAGAAAAGCTTGTGAATGAAAGCACGTGGCAATTGACTTATGTTTGCAAATTCTTCCTTTAAAACAGTCTTCCCTTTTTTTTGCAAGTGTCTATGCTAGAGAAAAAAAAAAGGTGATTTTTTTACCCTTTTTACTCTAACACTTCGTCTCTCCATTGCATTTCGAACGAAGGGGGGCTTTTTGGATAGCGTTGAACTGTCACTATCACTGCGATTCAGCTGAAAATGAAAACCAGATATTTTTCATGAAACAGATACAAGCAGTGCATACATGCATTACTAGCAAGATCAGAGGGCTCTGTAAGTGATGTAAGCGGAACTATGAAGTTTTGTGAAAGGCTACAGCGGACAGCTGCTACCTCAGTCTGAGTGCTCAATGTGCAATCCATTTGGCATGGCCAGATCCTGCCACAAGCTTTGAACTCTGTCCCTTTTTGGGAACAAGCTGCGTGGAAAGAGAGAAAGTTAGGGTACAATATTGGACTCTACCGCACTGCCCTTCTCCTGTGCACGTAACTAGGGCTGGGCAAAACAGCCTAGAAAAATAAGCTCTAAGTAATAATAATTAAAAAAAAAATTTACTCTTTTCTAGCATCTGCAAAACATGGGAATATTTCATTAGAGATTTCTTTTTTCTCCAATCACCTGTATTTTAAGCTAGTGGTGCAAGAGGTAGGTTTACCTGTAAGCCATCCCCCCAACTTACAAGTTGTCATGTTACACACATAAAACCTGCTTGCTTTTGTGATTGCCTCGAGACCCTTAAAAAGAGCTCAACTCAAGTAGGGTTTAATTTCTGTCTCGTGTTCCTTCTCAAAGTTAGGGGTAGGGGCAGAACAGGCGTGTGCCTCTATCACCCAAGCACAGGCCACTGCTGTAAATTAAGTAAGGTTTGTTTCTATGGAAGCACCCGCTTCTGAGTCAGAGAAAACCTGCACGTCAAATTTGGCTCAGCTGTACTAAAAGCGTGCCCACATAGGACAGGTCATGCGTGATAAAAGGCAATGCTTGCTTGTTTGCCAATTCAGTTTAAAAGATGAGTTATTTATAGTTAAGGCTGACCCTCAATCCAGGATATAATTGTGAACAAACATTTCAAAGCAGTGAAAGTGACATCCTGACCCAGCACATGGCCTGTTCATTTACCTTCAGACAGAGCACACTGGAGACTTTTAAGCTTCCACAATTTTCCGGTGACATCATCAGGGACTTACTTTTCCATTTCTATCAAGCTTTCACGGTCACCTCATCTAAAGTCAGATGGACACAGCTAACTCAGTTCAAGTTAGCACAGAACAGTCTTAAAGCAGCAGGAAAGGGTTTCATATGCAGCTTATTCACCACGCTCTAACAGCAGCCCTTCCAGGTCACTTTGGGCATCTCAACGTGCTGCATGTACCACAAATATCCGTGCACTATACGTTTTATAGATTTGCACCTAACACTATTAGTTCCAAGGAAAGATACTGTTTAGGAGGGAGCAACTTCTGAAGTCAAAGGAGGAGAGAAGAAAGCAGTGCCAGCTCTCTGTGAAAAATGCGGATATATCAGGCATTCATTAATGAAAAACAGCATTTATAACCTCAGGACTGCATTTTCCTTACCCGACACACATACTGACTTTGTGGTCCTGGCGAAAATGTTTTTGAGCGGATGATAGTGCTACCTCTGACAAACTGAGTTTGGGGTGGATTTGCTGCTCTTTTGTCTTTTGGACGAACTACGGTAGAGGACTGTGCAAGGCTCTCTGTGTTTGTCTCTTTATCCACCTGAAAGACAGATACCACAGTGTAAATGCCAGCTTGCCGCCTTACCGATGACACGTACCCAGGGCTGTCTGACAGCCACCTGCGATACATCTCCGCTTTCAGTCCCACAGGCATCACATTCAAAAACAGATACTCTCTAGCCCTTTTCATGCAGGGCATCCTGACACTGCACTCTTTGAACTCAGCTGCTACATTAAGCGTATCACTCCCTAAAGGCTCCGCATCTATTGATCGCTGCATGGCACAATTGATTCCAACAAGCTTTGCCTGTTGATCCAGGACATCGATGTGACCTGGCAATCCCGCAGAGAACACAGGTATGATTTTAAAGACCATCCCCTTACTTGTTTGTGCATCTGCAGCAAAGATCCAAATCACCGTACGTACGTGCACAGAGAACACATGTACAGCACATGTTTGTTAGACACAACTACATTCAGAATTAAACAAGGTCAAAGCCAGTGTCACCATTAATGAAAACAGTTTTCAGGAGCAGCAAAACGGAGGCGTGAAACGATGCTATAACTGTGGGACAAAGTGGTCATGTAGAGTTATTAAGAAGATTTCAGGTAGACAATCATTTAAACATCAATGGTGAACTTTCAACTGACTGCTGTAGCCTTGCTCAGCACAACACCAACCCAGTCAGCTGAGCAATGGGAAGCTTCACTCATCTTTCTGTTCAAAAGGCCCTTGACTTTACCTTCACTGCTATTTCCATGTGCAGCTGGGAATTCAGACTTTCTTCTGTTTCCCACAGCGATCTTCCGGCACAGAATTCTTCCTCCTCCTCTGCTTCATTTTCACTGATCTCGTCCTGTTGTTCTTGATCAGGAACCTCTTCGTCTTGCCTGTTAAGAACAGCTTCATTATTGAACTGGCCTATTTTGCACAATACCCTGGGGTTGCAGCAGGAGTTACCCCCTGTAAGCTGCTGGAGAGAAACGCATCCCCAAGGCCCCCAGTTGTAGCTGGCAGTCCTGTAGCCACTGAAATTACACAAGCAAAGGCTTATAAGGGAATAACTGAAACTGGAGTGAAGCTGCACCAGAAGGCAACCATTACAGCCAAAAACTTCACACTGATCTCTCTTCAACAGAAGCAAGCTGAGGGTTCAGCCACGTGGTCTGAGCTTAAGTTGAGTACATCTTAAGGGGAGCTCTCAGGATGCCATTAATCTTAGTTTAAAAAGTGATGCTGGACAAAACTGAAGCACTGTTTTAACATGCTCTTCAGCTCCTTTGAACTCACAGCTGGCTTCTTCATCGCACCCATTGGTCAGGCTTGCTTTTTATTTCAAATGTTGGGCTTCATTAATAAAATCTGAACCGGAACCGCGTAAACAACAGCCAAAATAAATATTCAAGCAAAGCCTTGCAGCATACAGTGGAGCTTTCATGGACATCCATAGAACATTGTACAAATAATAAAATTAGCGAAGCGCTATTGACTATTTTTAACATGTATCATCTTTGTTCTCACTTCACAAGTGCAAGTGCCAGAACAGAAGAAACATGATTTTTCTCCAAAACAGAAAGAGACAGAAGCAGCCTCCCACAGCTCTGTATCATCTGCCTTTTTCTCTGCACATGAATCCCCAAGTGCACTGATCGTCCCACAACGCTAAGATGGTGGAATTGCTACCTACCAGCTCTCTCCGCTAGTTAAAGTGCTTCTGCTCTCCTCCAGTTTCTTCTCCACAGCTTCCAGTTCAACAGCCGTCTGCTCTAAGAGTGCTGAGACAGAGTCCTGAGGAGATCGAGAGGCTTCTTGTGAATATAAGACTCTCACAAACGGCAAAGCGCCCAGCCTTTCTGGTCACAACAGCCCCGACCAGCTTTCCTCTGGTGGCGGGAGAGAGCTGTAGTCTCTACACCCGCGTTGTTCAAGCAGCCTGTTGCACACACAGTGCTCAGTCAAGCCAGTGTGAGCGTACCTGGCCCACCTCCCCCAGTCCTCTTAGCATATGCACGTGTGCAGCTATAGCCTGAGCATATTGCATGCCATGCACGTGCAAAGGTAAGGCTGTATCTTGACTCGTTCATTAAGTTCATTACAGCAAGGTGAACCGTCTAGTGGGAAGAAAGGCAAGAGCTCACACGTCACTCACACCAGACCACATACCCATCCCTCAGCTTCGTGAGGAGCAGATTTCAGTAAGTATTTAGCCCAGGACAAGGGCATATCTGTAATCGACATGTTAATTATTTTGCTGCACTTAATGACATTTTCAAGTTCTAAATATAAACACACCAGCCTTCACTTCTCGTCTCTTGTAACAGTCCTTCAGCCACCTAAACCCACTCATTAGTACTGTTTAGCAGACAGTTGTTTGATTTCAGCAGTTGTTCTTACTGTTTTTTCAGTGCAGGGTACTTCAGAGGGAATGTCTTCTTGTTTACTTTTCCTGTTTTGCTTCTGCAGATACTTATAACTAAGGAGGTTATACCAACGGGTTGATTTCTCTCCGGATCTACAGATTTCAGCAAGGCTAATTTGTGCTCCACCCTATTGAGAGCAAAACCACAGTTTTAGTGTAATGCTAGAATGAACCATTACCACATCAGTAAGAAGAAATGAGAGCAAAAATCCAGGAATAGTTGATCTCGGGAAGTCTGACAAAAAGAAAAATTGCCATGTTAATCCCCATTTCAACAGCACTAGTAATGCTTTATGTTTAACTACTTTTAATGTTGTCTAGGACTTCCAATCCAAGTAGCAAATGCTTCACTACAGCTCCCATAAATTACAGCCAGAGCTTCAAAGAAAAAGAGAAAGGAACAGGCGATGAGGACTCTCTTTCAAGAAATCTGCATGGCTGACAAAAATCACTGCCTCAGGCTGAGATGCTTTAGTTTTGTATTTTCCACTCCTCTTCACCTGCCTTGTCATTTTTTACTGCCTTACATTTAGTACACAACCTGACATATTCAAAACCAAAGTAAAACTGATTTGTGATTTATTTAACCCATGTCTGGGTGGACTGCATTGCACCAGCCCAGTCCAGCAGACTGAGCACACCTCCCGCGGGTGAGCATGCTCCCGCCTGGAGCTCAGGTACTATAAGACTTGTGCGTGCTGCCAAAAGAGAAAAAAAACATTTGGAAAACACTTTCCTGAACCAAAGTGTGCTTTGCAAAGCAAGTGAAGGAAGAAAGGCAGAAGCACCACAGAACATGTACCCCTCCAGCCAAGGGAGATGCTAGGCAACATGGGCAGGAGAAAACATCAGCTTTTCTGTAACTTAACGGTTGCTTACGTCCCAGCTCAACACACCCTACTCGTGTTCTGGAGAACAATATTCCCAAAATAGTTCTGTTACAATCAACTTGCTCAGGTAATACTTAACAAAAAAGCTCTTCTAAGAATAGGGAGCAGCTGGCTATGGCGATATTAGCACTCAAAAAACTACATTCACGTGGATTTTAATAGTGTAGATTAATAGCAGGTTTTTTAAGAAATCCTTTAGAGATCTTTAATATTCTAAAGTGGTTTCCAAATTCCTGTCAGAAGTCCACTCTCATTACATTACAACAAATGTTTCCAAATGGAAGAAAAATAGGTAGAGTTCCACATTACATCGTGAGACAAGGGAAATCTAGTAGTCTGACAAAGTTACCAGTAGTTCTGGTTCTATTTATCTAATAGACCTTTTTTTTTCCTGATCAAAATCGTTACTGCGAAGAACACTATCTGGGAGAGATCATATAGATAAGGATTATCAAGAAAACTTTCACAGAAATTGCCATACTTCAAAGTTTAAAATTTTGTCCAAGTCAAAAGAGGAAACAAACACAAAGATATTAAAATAGAGATTAATACTAACCAAACATTCTTCAAGGTGAGACTTATCTACAGTGCAAACATCGACTCTTAAAGTCTTCTGGCGTAAAGCCGGGTAAGAGATAGAAACCCAAAATACTTCATTGTACACAAGATTGTCTGAAGCTTCCACTGGTCTTGTGCGAAACAAGCAGCTTGTGCTTTCTGAACAGGGCAGGACAGCCACGCGAATGTTCCTGTGGAAAAAAGCGCTGGAATCAGTACTACCGTACAGGTTTCCGGCTCCCTCCATTGCAAAAGCTCCATAAATCTGTAAGTGAAATTCATCCTAAGCGCTGTGGACATTACTGTCCTATCCTATTCTTTGGAATATCAGTCAACCGAGAAAAAAGGAACATCTCATCGCAACATCAGAGACGTGAAGTGGCACGAGTTGCCGTAGACTTCATCCTTCTGAACCTCGTCATTGCACATCACGGGATTATGTTTTACACGGTTGTTTACGTCTCTGCAACTTGTCACGCTGCTAACAGACCCTTTTGTAGGTAGAAACAGCTACGCAAAAATGAACCAAATTTTGGCAGCTTATTTGGCACACAGCTGAATTTAAAACACTCGTGCCTAGAATGAGTCTAGTAGAAGCTGTACATCTCCCCACCCTTGCATCTGTGCAGGTGTCCCAGGAGGAGTTTTGCAGCAGAACAAACGCCCCCTCCGCACTCGGTGCAGTTGCTCTGGGCGCTGCTACAGTTAAGAATCTTGCTGGGTAGTGCTAATTCCAGGCAAGTCTTTTCCTATCAAATACAGACCTTCGAGGAAAAAACCTGCATCTTATTTCAGTTTGTGGGTTTATTAGTTCATAAATGTTGCTACACATAAAGTGTAGAAGCATTTCAGAAAGTGTGAACAAGCAAAACCCAACATCTGTTTAATTCCCGCTGGAATCTCATACAGATACTTCCAGCTTGTTTATTTCACCCACTTACACTTTTTGATCTTGTTGTAACAGCAGTGCTGGAACATTACTCAGCTGGATGACCAGTATTGCAAATTGTTTATTTTTGTCATCGTATCTGAATTGGAAAGACACAAAAAAGCATTATTATTATTAATTAGACAAGTCTGCTTTGGACTCCATGAGTGAGTATTCCTCTTGTTTCACCAACGCAAACAAACAACAAAAAAAATTTACAAACAAGACAAAACTATAATGAGGCCCTGGCTTACCTGTAGTTTAAAACAAAACCAATTTCATATTACACTCAGTTTTGCTACCAGAACATCTGGAATTTAGAACAGTCCAGAACATCCAGAACTTAGGAATTCAGACACAACGGACTACAGATTTGACGTAACACGCTCTGCTTTTCCTGGGGTCTAGTTAAATTGCTGCATCAACTAAAACCTTTTGAAAGACCTTGTATAATAACTGCAATATAAAAAAGTTACAAGTAGAAATACTTGAAGCACAACAGCGAAGGTGTTAAGGGTAACCACTGCTCTACCGTTGATGGCCATCACAAGAGAGTGTTGCACTACTTATTTTTTCTCAAGTAGTAAATCATCTTCCACTAAGTCATTTAGGGAAGATGCCGCTGTCCCTGCCTTCCTACGCCTTACATGCTACTCCCGGGATTCAGGTGTGGCCAGTGATTATGACTGCCACGTACTCCCAGCAGTTTTTTCCGCCACAAGCTGCACACGAATGGAGACTGCAAGCCAGCAAAAGGCTTTCTTCAGCCCAGCACTGTCAGTGCTCCCGTTGCTGGTTTGCACCCTCATACCACACTGTCACCAGTTGATTTCCGCTGACATGAAAGAGGATAACTGGGCCAAGGACCTCCGGGAGTCGAGTGTAATTCTCAATTACACTACAAAGAGGGCATTACTTACTTAATACTAATAAGGACAGGATAAACAGGGTAAAGAAAACAGCAAGCACTGTCTTTTAAATTCCATGTATCATTCTTTCCTTTTGAAGGAAAATCCAATAAAAGTGTGTAGCGTTTACCTCATTGCAATTTGCACTTTAGCTGTCCCAACTGCTTCTGTATCATCACTGTCAAACACCATCACTTCTGACACACATGGTCTGAAAGAAATCAAAGACAATTAAGGACTCTGTTTCCCTCTTATGGAAGCACTAGTTGATTTCCCTCTTATGGAAGCGCTAGCGTTTGGGTGATACACGATCCTTTCCCTTCCATTCAGGGGCTGGGTATATGGATTTTGTAAAATTAGCGTCTAAAAGAAAGCCCATTTAAGAAGCAAGTGCAATCATCCTTAGAGGTATGTATTACAGTGCTTATCAGCAGAAAGTCATATGCCTTTCCCCTTCACTGCCAAAAAAGCCACACAAAAGACTGTGCAAAATTAAGGCAGTGGGAGATTTTTAAAGGGTTCCCTTGACTGGATTTTAGTAAAGACAGCTGACTGCCCAGCAACAGAAGTAAGACTTAACAACTGCAATCCTGTTCTGCATCATGACAGCAAAAATTCTCAAGTTTGATTAGATTTAAGTTATTCCTTTGTTTCTTTAAGAAATCCAAGTTCCCTAAGCACATTAAAAGTGACAGAGTATGCTGACTGGTCTTCCTCGAAACAGCTACCTGCATCATTTTCCTCCCGATGTACTCCTCCTCCAAAGTTTCATGCAGTTGAAGGCCCCCCCAACTACATTCATTGTCTAATTGGCTCAGAGGCTATGCTGTAGCACATTAAAACAGGATTAGCATTCTTCTAAGTATTTTCCATATTACTTAGCACTCTCTTGTATTTCAGTACATTTCAGCCAGAGAGGACTATTGCTCGTCCTACCTTCACCATTTATTACAGGCATCAAAATGATACTGTAGGCATTACGAAGGTTGGTAAGTCAACAACCTGAAGAACTCCAAGTAACATCAGACTTGCGGGTGGGCACGGGATGCCTCCTGTAATTGTTACACGTTATCCCTCGTCCCCCCTCCGCAGAGCTCCCTATCCCCTTGAGGAGACACAGGGGCCGTAAGACAGCCAACTGTCTGACTGCCTGGCTTGGGCCCATGAGGTCTACCTTACAGAAGCCTTGCACAGTCTTGCCAAAGTGAATTGTGCTGTAAACGTAAAAAATTACTCATTTGTCTAGAGAATTAATGAAGATCATGAACAAATGAATGAATGGAGGGGAATACGAGATGAACAATTTTTCACCTCTACAGTCATGTCTTGCATCAAATGACCCCATAATTCATCTCAATGCCAATAAAACCAGCAGGAAACCCCATATTAGATGCAGCCAAACAAGGTATCAATAAGATCCGCAGCTTCCAGTGAACTTTTTGTCAAACCACCCCAGACAGCTTTACAAGCAGTAAGGGAGGTCCAGGAACCCAGCAAGAGCAGTGACGCCCCGCTGTGGCTCTAAGCTATGCACTTAGGGGGAGAAGTCCTGCAGAAATCACACACTGCATCCAAGCGCTCGGGAGCTGCACGGCAGCCCATACACATCCATGAGGCAGTTCAAGCTGCTTCAGCTGCCTGCCTTCAACATCCCAAAGTCCTCTCGCGTTGACTGAGGGCTGTCGTTGACACCAGAACGGCTGGCTGACAGGAGGGGAACTTCCCACCTGACAGATGGCTCCGCCACCCTCGTCAAGGCAGCAGTCACAGCTTACCGGCACCTTCACAAACAGACCAGCTGTTCAAACAGTTCTCCGCGAGCCTGCTTTCGGCTACTCCTATTATGGGAAGCAGGGGTCACTCTGATAATCAAATTCAGCCTGCTCATTTTTTTTCAGAAGTACTGAGATGAGAGATTCAGAACTTTAGCCACCAAATCACAAAAAAGATCATAACCAGCATTATTCCAGCTGACTCCTGTGTGCAAAGCTGAGTCATTGGCTTCTTCCTAGAAGATCTGATGTCTACCTTTGTACAGACGCCTCATACACCCCGCTGTCTCCAGCAACAGATTCATCAGACACTGCAGCTGACACACACGCCACCTTCAGTGCCGTCCCTCCAGGTGTATTTATACCTATCAGAGAAGCACAGAGAAAAATAAAAAACAAGTGTTAATGAAAACGAACTGTCTGGATCAGGAGCAGCTTTTTTTCCCCCCCCTGAATTGCAATTTTTTCCCCACCCAAGTATTGTTAAGCAACGAGACGATTCTGAAGACAGAGAGGACACAAGTCGGGCAGGCTGTGCTCAACAGCCACCGCAAAGTTAGTGCTTCAGGAACGTCCCCAACCGCTCTGGAGAACAAAAAGTGCCTGGACAACCAGAGGAACAGCCTATGTGCTTTCAAAGCACTGGAAAGGCAGGGAGGTACCCAAGACAAGATGAGCAACGTGCAGAAGCAGGAGAACTTCTGAATTCTAGTGAAGTTATAAACATGAACCAATAAACCAGCTCCTACTGCAAGCCACCCTTAGTTGGGCAGTAGGCCTTCTGGTCCTAGCTACCCAAAGAGCAGCGGCTGGGCGAACACTACTGACCAAGCTCCGGCCAAGTATGGACTATGCGTAGGGGTATATCCCACCTGGAGAGCTTCCCACCAAGTTGAGCTTCAACGAGGGGGAAGAGCAAAAAATGACCACCCGCCTACCCCAAAACCCAAAGGTTAGTGTACACGGGACAGAAGATAGGTCCAGACAGACCAGGTTAACTAGCTAAACATGGAGAGCAAGAGAGATTATAGGATTTAAAGTAGCAGCCACATGCATAAATGAAGGGAAAAGCTGATAGGGAAGAGAAACCAAGGAAGTTGAAGCAAGGAGTTTTGCACAGAGATGTCATCTCTTGTGCTACAAAACAGGGAAGCGTTTGGAAATTCTGCGCCTTTTCCCTTGAGCCATTCTGCAGAGATATGCTTCAGCCAAGAGCCTGGAGAACTCTGTCTGCCAAGGTGGCTGACGAGGGCTGGGACATACCCACCTCTTGGCTCTCCCTCTCTTTGGTGCCCCTGCTCTGAGGGCAAGGAGGTGCCATGTTGTCACACTGGGAGTAACCCCATAGCAGAAGTGCAGCAACACACTCCTCTCCATGGGGCTTTCATCTTTCAGAAGCGGTCCCTCTTTCCTGTAGCCTTAGGAAAACACGTGCCCCCAAACCAATATATTGTTTCCATCCCATATCTTCTTTATTACAATGCGAGTTTGGGTCTGTTTTTTTTGTTTGTGGTTGTTTGTTTTGGGTTTTGTTTTGTTGGTTTGTTTTTTGTTGTGGGGTTGGTTTTTTTTTTTTCATAGTCTCACAAAGCCCTTTAAAGAATTAAAAACAGCTTTGAAAAAACACTGGTGCAGAAAGTATGCAAACTCAACACAGAGTTATGGAATAATATAAGGACTCGTTCTACAATCAACAGTTGAGGGTGCTACAGGTAACACCAATATATTGAGCGCACATGTGCAATTTGGGCCCATTTATCCATGTATTTTTTGACACCACCACTGAATGGTACTTTTCATCTTGGTATTCCCATGGAAGTGTAGGACAGAAATAAATGTCCAGACCTTTTTGCCCATTGGCCAAACCACATGAATAAAAGTTAGCATCTGTAACACGATGTATCGGTCATTAACTGAAACAAATGGATCCATTTAATACTGGCATTCACAGTTAAATCTCTCCTCCCTCCTGCTGTGTGCAAGGGCCTGGCCCCTGCTGCACTCCGCTTACCCTGGGCTATGCTGGAGGTATGTGGACATGTTCAAAGCTATGTCTCGTCTTTCCTTACTGCTGCTTTGTACCCCTCATTCCATGGTTTTAGTACAAAAATAACTTCCTCCCCGCTGGCTGGCTTTGTAGAGCAAGTTGTCTGAGTTTTACGCACCGCTCCCAGAAGCACCCCTCCGTGAATCCCTCTGCATGAGGCTCCTCACCAGGAAGGACACCGCGGGTAAGACTCCAGCAGGCTCAACCTCTTTGTCTCCTTCAATTCCCAATGCCATTTAGTCATTTCAACCCAGAAAGCCTTCATTTTTGACCACTTCACCCAAGCACCCCTGCAGCCAAGGCGGGGTGAATAGAGAAGGGCACAAACCCCAGCAATGAAGTGGGCGTCTGTACAGCAGAATGCTAAAGCGTAAACCCAAATAAAGATGAACGAATTCCCTGAAAAGGATTCATCCTCCAGACATCCTTTTCCTTACCTTTTTTTGCAAAGGACTTGGAAGCTCAGCCCTGCAAGCCTTACACATGCACTGAACCTGTAACTTCTTCACGTGGCTAATTAACCCAAAATTTTGATTTTCTATTTTAAGTCTCTAAGCAGGTATCACTAAAAAATGTTTATGGAAGACCAGAAATGACTCCGCTCTCTTCTATATTTCCAAGCAGGCAGAGAGCACTTCCCGTGTTTTTTCACCTTTTTTTGCACTCATATCAAGAGTTTAAAGTTTGTTCTTCACTTCCTGCCATTTCCCCTTCCGTAGGCTCTCCTGGACACACCATGACAAGGCCCTGAAGAGCCAGGTCACGCACTGGCCTCACATCCACGCCATTTCCTCGGAGAATGCCAGACTCCACCAGATTCCAGGTTTTGCTATTAGCTTCATCTACATCGCTCAGGCATCACTCAGGTGAGAGAGGAAACCTTATTTTAGCTTCAAAGGTAGCAAGGGTTCTATCCTAACAGAAACAAAAAGCAAATCCCTCGGATATATACTATTCCGCTCTACTTAAACGAACACGTGAGCATGCTTTGCCCAGGAGGCCAAGTACCGACCACCCCAGATCCAGCCACCACGCTTCGGGTGTTACACTGAACTCCCCTCCAAAATGCCTGAGGAGTAAAATCTCATCTCGTTATTGCCCTGAAATAAACTACTTATGGTGATTATTTTGTCTGCTGACTGGCTAACAGCAATAATCACTTAATCTGCTTAACACCTGAGCTTTCACTTTAACAGCCCTGACAAATCTTGAAGAGCTAAAAAGGTTAGAACTAATCAGCACCCAGTTCTAATAAGAATAATTACTGTTTCCTACTCAAATGCAAAATACCTTTTGCTAGTAGGAAAATGGTAGCTCAGAGGGAAAGAACTGCACGCATATCTTTTATTGTATTTTAAGTAGTATCAGCCTTCCTAATGCAGAAGGCAGTGGTAACGTGGTGCTGGTTCCCTTTAGTCACGTACGCTGTTCTATAATCCCATGAAAAACAGAAACTGCACTGCTGGTTCAAACGGCCAGAGCTTGCAAGTTTGTATTGCCTTTAAAGCTCTTCTTCACCGCAGTTACAAATCCAGTCCTTTCACTTATCTCCATTGGATTTAACCCAAGTGCAGTCGCCAAGGGCTTCAGACAGGCCCTGGCACGAGTGCCGTGACACCCACTTCAGCCCAGCCATCACTCTGAAAGGGATGAGCCCTTCCCACCCACCAATATGCCATATGCACGTATGAGAACATCCACTATCTCTAAACGTCTTATTTTATCATGCTCACAATCTAAATATGTTTTTGTTGCTAAGAGACCATCCCCCTGAAAACAGCAGAAATCCAAGCACAGCCTTGACATGTCTGCTCAGCTGAGGTTAATAAATTCATTGCCACTGATTTACTGGGAACCAGAGCAAGACATTGTGTATGCTGAGGTGGCGGGGAAGGATTTTTATTATAATTTGTTAACTATTAAACTAAATGCCTCCTGGTCCTCTTCAAAAGCTCGGCCAAAATATTTGTGTCAACATGGCATTACACGCCTCCCAATTCCAGACCCAAAACACTGGACAACATTCTGAATAGTTAAGTGCATCCCACCACGACCATTTATATTTGCACATTAAATCCCAGTAATTCGTGTACACATGCATATAAGCACAGTAAAAACAAACCTAGACAGACTCTTCTGTAAGATGCATCAGATGAGCAGTATTTTTTGAGTACAAATTAAAATACCAACCTTTTCTCCCAAGCAAGGTAGGACACACAGTTGAATACACTTTTCAACACAAAGATATCAAGATGACTGACAGCTTTTGAATTACTTGCTTCTCCATGCTTTATAACCTACATTAAAAATAAACGCGTGCGTGTGCATGCAAATAAGTTTGTTACCATACCTTGACCTAGATGTTTATCTCCTGCTCTAGGCTCTTCCAGTCTACAGCTGCCACTCCCAGCGTTTAGGGTGAGTTCTGAGAGATTTGTACTTATCTCTGCATCATCAAAATCCATATGGCTTGAAAAGGCATCGCCAGTTAAGAGCGGGTCTATCACCAGAGGAGAGCAAGGTGGAGATGGAGAAGAGAGAGATGACCTTGGCGATAGCGATGTCATGGATTTTGGAGTACCAGACAATGATCTCAGAGCCTGTACGCGACTGGTGGTATCTGCTTTGTGAGTTTTTGCTACTTCGTTTTCATGAATGGTGGTGATACAGCCTGATGGTCTAAATCCAGTGGCTCCTTCTAAAAGCAAGTCAATCTTGTTTTGATAGTCCAAGTCCAACTGCTCCAACTGCTCCAGGTGCTCGTAGTACAGATCAGTGAAACTGGCTGAGGTGGACGAGTCCTGGCTGGAGGTGGCAAGAGATCCTCTGCTGGATGCAAGAGAACCAGGGCTGCTGCTCGAGGACAGGGAAAGCATGCTGGTGGACAGACTGAAGGAAACAAGTCAGAAAACCATTATACTGTATCTCCTGGTTTCTCAGGGAAACACTGCAATGTCAACAAATGCCTAAACCCACATGGTTCATTGTTTTGTTAGCTCAGGCCATATGCATTAGTTCCCACAACAATCCAGTCTACCCAGTCAAAGAGATGGGTCACTTTTCAATAAAAATATAGCTCGTACACATTTTTCTACTCACTATATCAACATCATAAGAGTTCTTGTTTAGCCAAAACGACTCTTAACGAATAGTTTCAAATCAATTACAATTAGTGACAACGTTCTCCTCCCACATCTGTCCAGAAAAAAAAAAATGAAAAAAATCTATAGTTCCTGTTAATCCCGAAAGCAGACCAAAAAATCCAACAAAGCCCACGCAAGACGATGAAGTTGTTGCAACCGTCTGTCTGTCTGTATGGAAATTTTCTTCCATTTGCCTCAGTCTTGGACCCCCATCCAAAAAGCAGTGTGGCAGCTGCCTAGAACTGGCCCTCAGCCTGCAGTCACCAGAAAACTGGCAGGGTTTACCTATATGCAAGTCTGCTATGCAGAATCCAGGGCCAGGAGAGCAAGGGGAAGAGTTGGGGCTGGGCTGTGAAATCAGTTCACACAAATCCCTAGAGATCTAGTTTCAGAAGATAACTGACAGCAAAACTAATTTTAAGCAGGTGCTGAATAGAAGTCTGTTCAGATGACAAAGCCCAGACACCGCAGCATGCTGTTTTCTACTCAGAGGACCCAACAAATCCTCCAGTACTGACTACAACAGATACCATCCCTAGAAATTCCATTTAAACCAACACTGCTGCTCCAGATATTTGATATCTCGCTCGTTACTAACTGTTTAATCCTCACTTCAGATATGGATTAGCTATTGGAAAATTTCAGTATATGTATAAGTGGCTTAAGTTGCCCCACTGAAAAACAGTGAGGATGTTAATAAGCCTAATAATCCCTTATTTATTATTTATGGGGTAAAAGCTAGAAGCTGCATTTGTGTAATGACGTCCATGACCTTATGCGAAAAAGGCAAGCGTGCAGAATTTAGTATAATTTTGGCACAAAATGTCTTCTGCATTTGTATGACAGATGTGCACTGCATCACGTTTGTTCAAAAAAGCTTTTGGGTGAAACAACTGAAACATGATAAATGTTTTTGCATTTTGGCAGTATAAATAGATCTGGTGAGGACTAATAAATTTCCAGCTTTTCAGTGTGCTTCACTATCAAAAGGGAGGGGGCTTTAATTAATCTTTTCCCTATCAACAAACTGGGCTCAACTTCATTTTGTGCATACCTTTGAATGTCAGACATTTTGCATTACGGGGTTAATAACAAATGCTTATTATTATGAAGGAGCATGCCAAGAACACTGGGCACATAGTTAGGAAGAAATTAGTTTCACATGCTTCTTGGTCACCTCAAAAGATCCCTAATCAGCTAGATGAAATGAAAATATGATGCATTTCCACTGCGTAAGAGCATCACAGATAGCTATTCTCCGTGGTGGCTTATTTACATGTCAGTCTTGCACTATGATTTCTTTCCAGTCTTTTCGGTGTCATCTTCACAAAATGAAACAGAATCCAAGTGGAGCAGAAGCTACAAACAGAGTAAATTCAGTACACGCTGATAGGAAAAACCTCAACCAAACAAAAACCCCATCAAACTCTTCCTAATCAAAAAGATAAAACCACAGTTTTAGCTAATGATGACTTGGCCTTACTGCCTGCAGTCATGCATTTGTCTGGAAACAGTAATCCTATGCTCTTCCAATACTACAGCCCGAACAACCAGACCACATGATGACTGCAGAAACATTTCTAGATACCATGTGAACGACAACAGATTCTGGGAAACCTCAATACATTGTCTACATTGCAAGCAACAGCACACTTGGACCTAATTTAGAGAAATACGATCACGACACTCATACATTAACGTGTAGTTGCATCACTAAGATTCACTTCACTTGCTGTGTGAGCGCCAAGTGGTCTTTAACATACTTTATTAACGTAATACTTCAGTAATTCACACATTAGTAAAAAAAGCAATCTCAGCTTTCCTCAGTCCAAAACAGAAGGGACTGGGGAGATTCCTTGTGTTGTCAGACAGAGGCACCACCACAGGGTTATTTATCCCATTCTAAAGCACCTATCTAAACCGAGTGGGATGCATAATCCTCGAGGCTTCTCTTTCCACTGACTACACAGGGGTCTTAGGTCACTGCTAGAACTGAAAGGCCTTTTAGCCCTCTTAGCGGGGAGATGAAACTGTTAGCAGAGAAAGGCAGTTACACCATGTGCAGATAAAGCACCTACAACTTCTGCAAAAGGTTACGTACCTTTTCAGCTGAGTGTGCAACATCGCAACTAATCGTGTTGTTTCTTCCAGTTCTCGGACTAGCTGATTTCTTTTGCTATTCAACTTCAATCTAAGAGAAGACAGAAGAAAAAAAGATGAGCTAAAGCAGCTTTTGCTGTTTAAAATGAGGAGTAAAGGAAAAATCTATTTTTTCTATGAAATCCTACAGCAGTTATTAAGAACACACAGCATAGCATGGGACAGAAATTGGTAAGGATGTGTAGGTGTTTACCAACTTCCAATACTCTTAAAACGTGGAACTCAATCCTGAAAACATTCACAACAGGGAAAATAATCACAGCTGGTACTATACAAGTTAACATTTCGAGGATCAGGCCTCAAAAAAAAAAAAAGTCTGGTAGATTTTGCTTGCTATACGCTATTGCTTTCCTCTACTTCCTGCACTAATAAAGGTCTAAATGCTTTCATTTGCTTTCAGGAAGGCCCATGGATGACTAAGGCTTACATGATTTAGTTATTAACCATCTCATTATGGCTTTACATGAATTACAGACTTGAGCAACATCTCAGTTTTATTTCACACCTGAATTGGTTTGAGACACAAACATGTACACTTGGGTGCTCATTCTCTAACTTAACAGGCCTCCAGACAAGAAATACTTCTCCAGAAACATGCTATTTCTTTGGCACGCTAGAACAGGACCATATTCCTAAAAATCACAAGCGAAAGTGTTACTCTTACAGCAAGACCAGAAACTTTTGTTGAACCGCAGATATTTCAGGCTGGTAAAAGTCCTGCAGCCAAAACATCTGAGATGCCTACCATTTTTCCAGCATGATAAAACCATGATAAGACTATGTAGAAAACTGGCGTTAGTCTGGACACTGCGAATGTAGAGGAAATGAAAATACAGAGCCACAGAGAGAGTGAATGCAACACGCCTATTCCATATGTATTCAAGAGACTGCAGCTAAAATAGCATTGCCATTGCCACCCACATTAATACATCCAGATTGTAAAGCGCTTGTAGGCAATGCCTAATGCAGTATTCATCCTCACTGCACATTCCCATGAGATCTTCCCCTGCAACACAAGTAAAATTAGGGAGGACAGTTGGCATTTTTTTCCAGCTAGTTCAGATTCACAGGATATTCCATGCAACTCCCACAGCCCTGTCAAATACCAGTTCCTACAGGAATCAACATACAAAGATGTTCAGAACAAACAACAAATTTTAAAAATTTAAAATTCCATCTGTTGACATTTACCAGGCTCCAGACCGCACAGCAACTGTAGAAGCTGCTGCGAGGAGCCGGCTGCACGCAGAAGCGCTGTAGTACGCTAACATGATACTGGGCTATTTTGAGCATTCCTTACATTCTCATAGAGGATCCGCTTGTGGGAACAACCACCTTTCCCCACCTGGGGAAGGTAAGACTTGCAGGCGAGTTCCGTGGGGAGATGATTTCAGAAACCTCGCACATAGAGATGGTGTCCTGGGACACCTGTGGGCACACTGCTACCAGCGTTCAGCCAGGGGACGTTGCAGCTCTCTCCCGATTACTCTCGCCCAACGAGGCAAGTTCTGCCCTACGCCCAGTAGCCTACCTCTCCGTCAGAGCTTTGCTCTGCGTGTCTCTAGCAGCCTGCAGGTCTTCCTCTAGGCGCCTTCTCTCCGTCTCCAGTCTCTCCACCTCTCCTCGAGTCCATTTTCTGGGGCTAATAAATCGCATTTCTTTTAGGAGCTCCTCCTTCTCGTTAATTAATATTAGACGATCCCGCTCGGAGTCCAGCACGCCAGGCCAGGCCTCGCTGTCAAGCTTAGCCAGCTGTATTTTCAGGTTTGCTATTCTGCAGCAAAAAGAAAGCAGTTATTCAGCGAGGAGTGTCTGAAATGCACGAAGGTGAACCATGATCAACATCTTCCACTGCCCTGAAGAAGGGTCTCAGCTCAGGGACAAGTCCCCTCGCCCTCACACCCTCCTAATCAGGGTACTGTCAAACGATGGCACTGCCGGAAGGCTGGCACGCAAAACAGGATTTTAACCCAGGTTTGCTCCCAATGGTAAGCTAAGTCTTTAGCTAACCTGCCGTGTCCACCAGTCAGGGAACAGTATGGGGGAAATTCTGGATCTCAAAAAAAGCGGTCAGATATAGTATAGGGTGTTTCATATGCCTTACAGCTAATGACCTCACAGTGTTCAGTGTGGAGAGTGTCACGCGGAAAGTATCTGATCTTTCACCAGTTTTGTGGAAAAGAACTGTATACTCTCTGTATACGATTCAGGCTGAGAAAGGTCTGTGGTTACTCAACACTTTAGAAACTAGTTTTGATTTACAATGAGGAAGTTAATGGCATGCATGTGCTACTGGAAAAGTCCCACTATTGACTCAACACTAAGCACTGAAGAGCGAGGCTACTTCTGGCGCAACGTGCACCTGAGGACGTGAAGAGTCGAAGAGGTGATACGACCCTACCTAAATCCAAAGTCACTTATTTGCATGAAATTGAAAATCTATTTTCATTAGGGGTGTCATTCCAGATTTCAGTTTAAAGCCTGTATCACTAACCCTTCAGCACCATACCACATGATCTCAGGCAGGAAGATGATTAATAACAGCAACAGCAACGCAGATCGAAAACTTAGCAAGAGCTTTGCTTGACAGCAGAGGACAGCACAGTTGCTCACTCTAACTACCTGCCCATTCCCAGTTTCCCAAGTATCTGAACTGCTCACCAGTTAGCTCCACAAATGATCAACTTTGCCGTGCAACATACAGAGGGAAGCCAAAGACCGGTAGCAGGCCAGGATACAGAACCAAGGGCAGTAATGTCAGTCTTCCCAAAGGAAGCTGTCTCCTTTGGACTCATTGACCTACAACTCTTCATAACCTGACGAGGTGATCCTGGTAGTTTGGTGAGAAACAATAGTACAGCTAAAAGTGAATTAGAGTTACCAAGGACTTGCATTTCTGGAACACATTCCCTGGGGAGCAGGGAATGGGGAGGGCAGAATGGGCTGGGGTGGAGAAGTTACAAAAGCTAAGAAGGCAAAGAAGAAGTACCACCTTGCACTATAAAGCAAGATATTTGCAAATATAATTCACCTGACTGAAGATGAGAGAGCCAAGGCATACACACCCCTTCACATGATTAATTCAGGTTAATCTCTCACTCAGGTTTACTAAATACATAAGAAATGGAAATGCTGTATATGTAAAATGAAAATATTCATCTCCCTTTGAAAGGGGCTTTGTGAGCATTGACAAAATTTCTGGACTCAAATTGGGCACAACAAGTAGTCGCGGGTGCTCATCTGCATTAATCTCTCTGTAGAATGCGGTTGATGCTACAGAAGTGCACACCTCCTCCAGCAAAGCAGCACGCAGGCAGGCACAGCGCAAGCACAATGCCAACCCGCAAAAGCAAAGTGTGTGGAGTAAGTAATAAGATGCAGATCTGGGCAGCAGCAGCGACATGACTGCTGAACGGCCCTGAAGAATAAAGCTTTGTCTTCCAAGCTCCGGAGGCCGAGAGGAACTTGAGCCCCAAGAGAGCCTGTGAAGGATTAGGCTCACACAGACTGACCTGCCTCCTCCATCACAGGAGAGAGACCAGGGATCACCTTTCTGAAGAGAAGCCTCACTTTCTGTAAACCCATTTCCCACAGCAGGTTGCTTACTCTAATTAAAGTTCCATAATTGATAGATGGGCAGCTCAACTATTTTTAGGTCGTCTTAGGAGCTTGTTTTTGAGTGCCTGATTAAGTGAAACACTGTGCTCCAATGAAGAATTAACAGTGGCATTAATTCATAATCCAAGAATTCCTCTGTGCATTTTGAAGGGATATGAGTTTAAGAGGATTGGTTGGCATTAATCTGATCACTTTTGGCATACATTTGCATGGATATGGATTTTCCACTGGAATTTGTTCTCTATGCGTTTCCGAGTCTAACAGCTCTGCTAAACTAACCTTAGTTAAACCTGTTTAACTAAGTTAAAAGGAAGTTTAGGCATTCCATTTTTCCAATAAACCAGCATCATGACAAAAGAAATGCATTGCAGACTGCCTGGCGTTTGGCTGAAGGCTCCAGCCCTTCAGGACTGACAGACCGAGCCTGAGCCATGCCCGTGCCGAGCCATGCCAGGTTTGCACGGCAAAGAAACCGCAATGCTCGGTTCGGGTCACACAGTGACCCATTTCTGAATGGCTGCTAGCTTGTAGAACTGAACAAAATACACAACAGGAAGTTCAAGTTTTATTTAACCGTTTTCTTTTTACCTAGAAAAGATAATTAGATTATTTATTCATTGTTGTATCAAACTTTTTTTTTTTCAAATGGGGGAAAGCTGGTACCTATCTGTGACACAGGAATAACTAGTAATATTTTCAGTCTCTTTGGAGATCGTTCAGAGCACATGCATCTCCACAGAAGTGTACATTAAGATGTGCATGCACAGCCAGTAATTAATGAACCTCTATCAGATCAGCCTCTGTTCTTAAGGGGGGAAAAAAAGAAAAAAAAAAAAATCAAAGTGGGAGGTGTGGTGTAAAAACTGACCAGTCAAATACCCTCTATTGTTGCAAGGCTGATGACACTGAAACAGTCCATCTTAGACAATGATAAAATATACTTTTAAAAGGCCAGAGTTACCACCGGTCACACAAAACCCAAGCCGAAAGTTTAATTTGAAGGAACTAAATCAGTGCACAGAGAGCAAGTGCTACACAACTGAGTTACTAATATGTGTCTGAAATTGTACAACATAATTTAGTCGCGTCTCTGACGACGGTTATGCTGCAGTAGCTATCTCCTCGTTAAGATGCAGCACTGACGTCTCTTTTGTCATGATAGCCATTATCAGTTTCCAAACCAATTAAGCTAAAGGTTTGTCACTGGGATTGCCCTTTGTTCTTCTTTGCAGGTCTAACATTATCTGCTCTAGGGCTCTTGTCTCACCGAGTCGTGAAAGAAAAGGACTTTTAGTGGTGTGTAAGGGAACACGCAGAATTGTACCCTGACGGTTCTGGTACGGTGAAGTTCAGCCGGATATTCACCTACATCTGTGGCTTTAGTCTGATCCACAATAATATAGGAGACACTATAAACAGTGTCTGCTATAGTCCACTTTCAAAATCATCAGCCCTTAATAAATCTAGTAGTTCTAATTAATACGGGATCATCTTGATTTCAAGGCCTTAAGTTTTACCTTTCCAGATAACGCAGAGCTAATAAGACAGATGTATTTCCACCATTTGGCTCCCTTCCTAATACGTGAATGGGCAAAGTACTCGCTCTTTTATTGTGTTTTTGGAACATTTTAATATTGTGCTGTCGGGACAGGAAACACTTCTAACATCACAAGGAGGAATTTTTACAGGAGCAGAAGGCTCCTTGTGAGTCACTATATCCAGTGTCGTTCCAGCTTAAAACCAGTTAAGGTATTTGTTTCTGCAGCTCCTACTAAAGACTATGCCAAAACCACGGTGCTCTGATGCCGGAGATTTTTCATTTCAGCATGAATTATTTGTGCCTATTCAGACCCATCTTGCCTCACGATAACATTTTTTAAACTGAGAAAATCTATATATAAACTAAGACAGACATTTTTTAACTGCAAGATGGTGTTATGTGCCCTTCATCATTACTTCAAATGAACTACAGTGCTGCCTTTATAAAGTTCTGCCTCTTTTTAAAGAGCTTATTAATTATCTTCTCAGGTTTGTCATTATTCACTTGTCCCTCCTTGGAAAAGACACAGGTTAAAGCAAGAGTGCTCCACTTCTCCACTGCTTACAATCTGAAGACGTAAAGTCAATGTGAGTTAAATTGCAATCTTGAGCAAAGCTTAAAAGTAAAGAGCAGTTTTAACACTGCAAAATTAACTACTGCATTTTGGGGGTTAATAATATTAATGTTGTTTTAAAAAGACACAGAAGATTTGAATGTCAAGGCAGATGTTCATCTTGGATTGGCAAAATAGACAGTTCTGATAAAATTGCTCCACGTAGGATGAAAAGCGTAAGCTCATGTCAAAAAGCAGCTGGGCACTCATAGTCTTTAACAACTTCCACAGATACACATCAAGTTTTATGGCACTGAGAACCATGGCCTACTGCCCATGCCAGTATAGTAAAATGAAACATTATGAGCAACCTTAGCCTTAAAGCTCTTGTCTCTAACCAGAGACTACAGAAAAATCCTTCTCTTCACATATATTGCAAGTATAGATTGTATCATGCATCTGAATTTTGGTTTTCTGGAACGGCAAAGTCCCTTTAGAGCTGTTAAAATTGAAATCACCCGCACTGATGGTCACAGCGCTGAACGAGGACTAGCCCAGCCAAAGTCTAAATATTGCTTGTCGGTTTCTCATTTAACTAGAGTATTTATCCATAAAAATACAGGTACTTTCTAAACAGTTGAGTTAGCTATTATCTATTAAAAAACTAAAGCCATAAAAATTTTTGCCTAAATTAGCCTGCTAATATGCATTTTTTTAAGTCTGTTCTTCATTCATCTCAGATCAGAGGGCAAGGGTGAAAACTTACATTCTTGCAGATAAGCAGATGAGCTTTGAAATTGTAGTCATTGACCATATTTTGATAAGTTAGGTGTTAACGCAATATACATTTCTCCTTATCTGACTTAAAGCCACGCAAACATTCACTTCATTTTGAATAAGGTAAGGAGATGCCTTGCAGTACAGCCTCCTTATTAGGAATGGGGAAGCATTGGCAACAGGCAGCACAACCACGTGTGTCCCCACAGGTGTGGCCAGACTGAATTCTTCACCTATTAGTCACTCCTTAGTAATTTCTAGGACGGTTATTTATTTCTTGAAAGATAACGTTGGCCCAGAAAGGCTATTGCCTCACTGGCTCAAAAATTACCATGTTTGTTTAGCAGTAACGCTGGGTTTCAACCCGAGTGGCACCTTTGCTAGTGAAACGTGTCTTCAGAACAAGCTGTGTGACAGCCAAAAGGTACAACAGTCCAAAGAATTACCTTCTCTTTGCTTCTTCGTATTGGAGGCGTAATCTCACTTTCTCAGCCAACTGGTTATTGCTGCTGGTAATAAACTGAGGCACAAAATATAAAAATCAGCAACTTAATAACCACTCCTTTCTTCATATTCCCTATTGAAACTGATGATGTTACAAGTTACACTCGCTCTTGTCAAACTCATTTAGTAGTTAAACCAATCACAGAATATGAAAATATTGCCTTTTATTGAGTTTTTCATGACTGCTTCAAATACTTAAAAACCCACAAGACTCAGAGGCTCTTTTTGGCCTAGTTTATCAGAAAAAGAAAATCTACCACATCTATCTGCAGCTTCTGTTTTCACACACACACAAACGGCTTTGTAATCTTTCTTCTCAAATGCCATTTGCAGTCTTTAAGTGCTGCGCTGCATTTTGGTTTGGATGACACCTTGCTTTGGTTGTAAAGTCTTAAAGACAAGGGACATCCCACCATGCCCACACCTGCAGATCTTTAGTCACGCGTGTGACCCTCACCAAAGGTGGCTGCAAATATTTCAGTAAAGTCTCCAGGAGAGGCTTCTGTGATGTCCTGAGGGACATAACCACCTACCCACAGCGCTGATGGAGACCTTGCTGAGGCTGGCACTGACCTCACTCTTATGTTCTTGTTGCACAAGTAGGACTGAAGGTTTATGAGTTTGATGGTTTGATGGCATCAAAATACCTGCAGATACGCTACCATTCTCACTCGTAACACAGTAAAAGCCAAACGCACTCTTGAGGGAAGAGTCCTCATTAGAGCTTAGCCCATACATAGCTGGTGAATGTTTCTTGTCTAGTAGTGTATCACAGCTATAAAGAGCTAAGGGAATATTCATATCAGAAGAAGCTACACCTGCAGGCAAAATAAAACTTCCTTCCCTTTTATTCCTGCCTGGGTTGTTCTAATAGAGACAGTGCAGGGCAACAGCAGGTTGCCTTCAGTTACGTTAATGTTGCACCAATGAAGGTCACCCTGAGGTTTAAACCAGGAGAAGGTACCACTTCATAGATGCTTGCCCATGCCTGGAAACTGGTGCTCAGGCAGTACTACGTATAGTTCAGAGGAATGTCTCCACATGCACTTGGTTTCTCACACATTACTCACATTTCCCGAAACATCCGTCTGGGAGCTGACATCCAGGTACTGCCGTGGTAACAAAGGGCTGGAGCTTTCCACGGACATGCTGCTGGCCCACAGGTCAGACTGGGATCCTCTGTCATTCACAAAGCTGTCTTTTAACCTGGCTAAGCTCTAAAACCGTAAGAAGTCATGAGGTGAGCTCAAAGAACCTCAGCAGCCACATGGCTTTAGCCAAAATTACGTGATTAAGATCTGGCCATGGTTACTGTGTGCACCCAGACTCCGCAAACATGAGGTCAGGCATGGCTGGACTGCACCTCCCACAGCACGAAGCAGCCCACAGGCATTAGCATACCGTCTTGCCTGGACAGACAGGCTCTCTGCTGGAGATGGCAGACCCAAGTGGGCCACAACGTTCTCATGGCTTCTCCTGACCTGCTCTTTGACAGCAGTGCAGTCACACCGCTTCATTCTTGACCAATAAACCCCGAGACAAACACCCAACCAAGTGCTCACTATTGTTAGTTGCTATATTTTATACTTCTTATTTCCAGGATCTGAAGAACAAAAAGGCTGCAGTCCAACCCACAATACAGAATTAATGTATGCTAATAAAAATCTCAATTACATACCTGAAATACAAAACACTTAAATTACTTCTCAGAAATTCAATCTGATAGCAATGGCGACACAAAATACTATAAAGTCATCCTGTTTCAATACCTGAATGAGGTCTTGTTTTTCCTTCTCCCCTGATGTGATGGCCTTCTTGAGAGCTTTCATTTCACTTAGAATGGCTTGTGCCTCATCAAGTTTGTAGCCACCTTGAGTATCAGACATTTTCATGTCAATTCTGCATGGAAATTAAAAAACCCGAAAAAATACAGTAAGCTAACACTTTATAAAGTCCAGTTAATTTAATCATCCTAGATGCATGCACCTTCATGTTAATTTTTAAGAAAAACACACTCTGAAGTATGACAACGGCAACAGGAGTGAAGAACCCCACTCGTCACCACTTCAGTTACTCCACTCAGAAGTACACGAAGTTTCAGAACTCTGGTTTTAGACATATCACCTCTTTGACTCCGTAGGGAGGACAAAGATGCACACGAAACCCCCAAAACAGTACGTCTGGTCAGACTGCTGCTACTTACCTTGTTTCTAAACCAGAGAGGATCACCTTAGCCATCTATGATAACTACCTTATTTTCAGCCGTGATTTCAAAAACCAAGCACCGACCTCACATGCACGGATGTATTTGCTTGCACAACCTAATTACAAGCTGCCTCTTCTCAAAGGAATTCTACCACAGTTGACATTTATAATAAATATTGACCAGTGACATTACTTAAAACATGCCAGATGTCTATTCATAGAAAGGTAAGTACCTGAAACTTTTCCTCCCCTTCCACTCCACCCCAAATTTTTCCTCAGTGCCTTAAAACAATAGCTCTTATACTTAAGACAATAGGCTGTACTGTGTCATCCACATTGAGCAATACTCAGTAAAACAGAATACCATTTAACCAGTGAGAGCCTGCTGCAAAATCTTTTTGCCATGAAGTCAGTCCTGATGTGGTCAATCACATACGGGCATTGAATTGAGAGAACCACCCCCACGGCTGCATACTGCGTTCAGTCGCATATGCCTAAAGATACCAGCAGCAACACATTTCAGCTTATGTTATTCAGCCAGCTATTTATAAATGTGGAGGGGGATGTGTTACAAGCCAGAGATGTTCTACACTGAAAATAAGATCTTGAAAACAAACTTACTTCTTCAGCGTTTGAAATCCGTGCTCTTTGTACTGGAGCTCTTGCTTCATGTGAGCTACTTCTCTCTTGAGTTTATTAACCTATAACAAGGTGTCACATTTTTAGAATGATACTTTATATGTATAATTAGGTACAGCTATTCAAATTCAGTGTAGACGGTACTCTAAACAAAGTTTCCCGATAATCAGTTCATCTCAACAGCAGCTAACAGCCCTGACTGCATCCTCATCAGGACATTACCACCGGCTAGGGATTTATCCAGTACCCAGATATCACACCACTTCATAAGGGGCTCAAGGGAAGTTCCAACCTCACAAGCAGAAAAGCTGAGAAAAACTCAAGAGAGACAGGAATGAAGCACATATCCATTTTACTCAGCAATGTTTAAAACCTTCCCGGTCATTAAAAAAACCCACATTAAGCATCAGGACAGGAGTTCCACTGCAGCGACAGCAGCCATCCTCCAAGATACCAAACTAAAAGGCCCCACTGCACGAGTAACACAGCAGGATGATAACACGTATTGTAAATCCACTGACCCTACAGCTCGCTGTTTTATATTCCTCCACAGAGGCCAGACTGACCTACTTTACTTCAGTCCTTTCTTCTTCCCAAACTGAGCTCTGCATGCGGGCGCGCACTGCCGCTGCTAACAACCCGCACTAAGCCCAGGACAAAACAGCTGTCAGTCTCTGGAGAGAACTCACAGCTCCCCAGCACTGCGGCACACCGAGGAGCCGGCACGCCGCTCAATACCCCACAGCGTTGCTGTACAGCAGTACGGACTGCCGGCTTCCGAGGAAGTCTTCAAGTCTAAGGGGAAAAAAAAGTCTTTCGAACTATTAAGATGGCAATGTTTGAGAATTCTGATAAATTATCTCCTAGATTAAGAATGGCAACATTAGCTCTTTCAACCGCTTTGGCATCTCCTTTGAGTATTTGCCACGAGGTCTGGAAATATCGAAAGATTACTCGTGGCAAGCAAAGGTCTGTTTGTACTACTTACCCTGGATTTTGTAGTAGCAATCTCCGCTTTGAGGATCTCCGGGTCATACTTGGAACTTGACGATGAGCCAGACAGCACTAGAACAAACACAACACTCGGTTCAGCAGCTCCACCTTCCTCCCTACTCTGCTACCAGCACCACCACGAATCAAGACCTCCTATCGCTCCTGCATACCCAGATCTCCCCACATCGCCGCTATACCCTTTTACCCATTTTCCAGATCTCTTCTCACCCCTCAAAGCCAGGGAAAGGCAATAGTGCAGTGAAGTACTTCTCAAAAAAGTGTATATTAGAGAGGCCAGCACGTGTCCTGCATCTCTGAAGTCTTGATTTGTTCCAGGTTAACACACTTAACTCCCAAACATGTTCACTCCACTCAATAGCGTGGCTCTCTGCATTTCCAAAGGCGTTTAACAGAACTGAAGGGATGGGTACTGCATAAAGGTTTACTTTTTTTTTTTTAAGACTTTCTTGTTGAGTAAACAATCCACTGAATGTTTAGAAACAAAGAAAAGCGAAGAATGAGAAGAAACTGAAAAATGTGATGCAAGCCTTCTCGCAGCCTTGAGGACATGACCAATCATACAATGTGTCACACTGGATTAAATCAATGTCCCATCACGAGCAGAATTCCCTTCTCAGCAGCGGTTAAAACCCTTTTGCTTCAGAAGGTACAGAAGCTCCCCAACGTGCAATGTTGCTAGAGGTAGCTGTAGGCAAGGGAGATATTTTAATCCTTGCAGCCATCATTTTATGCCCTATAAAACATGGGAAAGCATTTTTACTTCTTCCTGTTTGGCTGTATTTCTAAAGCCAGATCACATCACGCCCATGTAATTCATGTTCCCAGTGTTTCTAGGGTACTGCTTTGGTATACTGGTACTAAGGCAGAGTGCTCTTAAAAGACTAAAAACTGTACTTCAGAGATGACGGACGGGACCCTAGTCAAATAAGCATCCTTCAGTTGACAGAAAACTACTTAAATACTTTTTAAAATCAGGCACAGGATTAGCCAGTGGAATTCACTACAAGACATAACTCAGCAAGAGCAAAGCAGGGCCAGGTCAGTCCATTGGTGTGGCTAGCAAGAACATAAAAAGTCTGCAATGCTAAGGATTATTAAAACAAATTCTGGAAAACTTGCAAGAAATAAATCCTCCTCCAGACATTTTCCAGCTCCTAACTATTAACAACAAGGAGGACATTTGGCCTTCCATAAACATTTCTGCACCAACTCTTGAGGCAACAGGTATTGATGCTTCCTGCACGACAAAGAATATGGAGCACAAAACAATGTTCTTCATATGCAGAGAAATAATCCGTCAATGCTAGCTTTTACACAGCATAAAATACAGACTCTTAGCTCCCCTCAACCACCTGCGATGTAAAACTCCAAAAGGGCCTGGGATGCTATCTGAGAGGAGCCTTCTTGCCTTGTTTCTACACTTTGGACAAGGGAATCAAGGAAAAAACTTCATTTTTTTGCACAGTGAGACAACCACCACATTTTCTCATATTTGTTGATACCCATGCTGAAAATCTGTGCACCAACTCCAGTGACTGAGCCAACCACAATAGTGTTTTGTAACCATTATCCTTCAGCAAATAGGTGCTGGGCAGCTATTGATTTTAAGACAAACTGAGCAAACGTGGAGAGTGACACGGCATAACAGATCCCCATGCTCTATCAGAGGACCGGCTTCAAGCATTTTACTGTCCTAGGGGGTTCATGACTGAGAAAGTCACTGGATAAAGAGTCCACCAACTACTCACAGCTGGTCTGAGAGCCCAGTTTGTGTTCCCAAACGTCATGAAGCTGCCGGTATTCTTGCTGGGCCAATTCAAGCCTCTGCTGTTTCACTTGATAGATCTCCTTCTGTGCAGCAATCGCCTCCTGGGCCAGGACAAGGTAGTCTTTCAGCATATGCTCCTGCTCCCGCCGCCACTGCACACGAGGGTCTTCTATCTGTGTAGTTTCTGGGAGAGGAAACAGGAGGAGGCAAGATCAATGGAACTAACACAGGTTTGTACTGCTGCCTGGAGATGCTCCACCACTTATGGCAATATTTTAAAATAGCCCCTTGCCCCATCCCCTGATGAAAAAGTGGAATAAGGACATTTTCCTTTTTTCTTAGGAGGTGACCATTGATCCATGATGAACACCAATGAGCTCTGCCATGCTGAATCCCTGTACAGAACAATTCATGACAAAATCACCCCACAACTCTCCAACTCCTTTGCTGCTGAAGCCAACATGGTTCTGCCTCGTAAAACATCCACACAAGCATACGCACACACAAGCTCTAAGATAGTCACTGGCTGTTAGGACTTATCTTTATTGTAACTGCTTTATAACATTACTAATAAAATACCTCCACTACTTCACTGATAAAAAAAAACTTTCAGAAGACATCATTACCATGTGACTGCATTATACTGCATATGACAACATGAAAGCAATTACAACTCTGCCTGTCCTCTCTGGCTGCCAAGTGGCTTTTATCAAATAGGGGAAAGAAAACCTTCTCACTCAGATTCCATAGGTGAGTAGAAATAAAGACTCATTAAATCAGAGAATGTACTCATGAAAGCGTCTCAAAAGACATTATACAAACAGCATCTCAGAAAGGGAGTAAACATTTCCTTACTGAGAGCAGGCACAGCAGTAAATCACTGCAGAATACAGGAGGCGGAGTTTAAGAAAAATATTTTTTGGTAACATAGGCAACACAGTCATGAACAGCTACACCATTTCCACCTCCATTACCCCAACACAACCAGTACATTGCTTTTCAGGTTTCTAATCATGAAAAACACATAAGGTCACAGACACGCAGCTAGTCGTAATACTAATTAGGCAAATTTATTGTCAGTACTTGTCTTGGTTTTGTGAAGAAGTGTCCAAAATATTTTTCATTTCTCTTTTAAGGCTATTATACGTTCTTGCTTGGAACAGGTTCCAATATTCAGTCGACTAAGTACTCTAAACTGCCTAAACTACCGTGCTTGAATAAGGATGCCTAGTTACCACATAATGAATAATTAATAAAAAGGAGCTGCTTGAAACTATCAGTAGGAATCTAATCTGCATATATTAAGAACCTCTTTAAATATTTAGTAAAAGCTGCCATGGTGAAAGGTATGAGCAGCTCTTAAGTGAGTCAGGCATAAGACCAACACTGCAATACACAGGATTTAGGAAAGAGAACAATTTGACAATAATCCTACAAGCAGAATTAGAGATAAAGGATGTTACCCAGGGGATGGACACTCAACCATTTTCACAAGCTGTCCCTGATCATGCTGAGGAGAAAATTAAATGGTGCTCCAGCAATAACTTGTTTTAACGGTATCTCAGGACCCCAAAAAAACCACATGGCATTTCAAGTTACATAGCAAAACTTAAAGAAGCTGCAGAAGATTAAAAAACACTTTTAAGACATTAACAGTGTAGTTTGTAGAAGCATTTCAACAGAAAGTCCTTTATAGGTCCTGCTAGTACAAGGAGTATTTCAGATGATGTAATACTAAAGCTAAGGTGGACCTAAAAAACTGCCCCAAAATAACTTGATGAAACAGCAGTACTTGTGCCAAGGGTAAGGTGTGCCAACCCAGGCAGAACTGCGGTCTCTCTTGGAGGGAGCTAAGGAAAACCCAGGAAGACGCAGCAGCGTATCAACAGTAAGGGTGTGAAAACCCCAGGGCTCCTGTCTCTATTCTTGCCCCTAAATCCCATTTTCCAGATAAGCACTACCCACAGCCAGGAATAACTCCCTCTACTCCACAGCTAAAGCGGAAGGGGAAAGCCTGCTGCCAGCTGCCCAGGGAGATGCCCCCAATATTCCCAGACACGCAGCGTCCCCAGGCCAGGCTGCGCAATTAATTTCAAGTTTAATGAGTACGTTGGCGACATACCCACAACTCGTGAAGTCTAACTCAGGACATCAGTTCAGATGTCCACCTGTACCTAAGGCTTCTTCAAGCTTGGTTATTTCCAGTTTTCCCCGTAAACTAGCAGCCCACTCTTCCTATAATCACAAGAAGGGTGCGGTGGAAGCTGCTGCGGGGAAATCCCTCCGTTGTAAGTAACCAGGAGGAAGGCTGTAAAAACCTACAATCCTGAACACCTCTGTCAGGCGGTGAAACACTGCCACTGCCCCAAGCACACACACCACCTGACAAACCGAACACTCGGCAGCCAGCTCACGGAGAGGACGCACAACGCACTTGTGTACTGGCACTGCTCTCCTCCCGTTTTTCTAAATATTCACCTCAGCCTTTGCCATCATCACAGCACTGCTTCCCCTTGATTGCACCTTTGAGCTTTGGTTTTCAAACATGTAATAACAATCTATGGAAATGCTGGCCAAGGGCTCTCAATCTGCCCCAGCTACTGAAAAATGCAAAATACATTCAAAAGTTGGATGAAAGGACTACAGAAACATGGGGCTATTACATCATTTGTTGTCCAGTGAATTTTTAATTTAATGTCGAGCTTGTCATAAATAAATCTGATTGTTTCATGTTTGAAGAATGTAGTCTTACTATGCTTGCATCAGCATCTGGCAAGAAAATCATCATTTCTTTGTGCAAATCAAATTCCAAAGAAGCTCGCCCAGAGAGAGACACTCAGGGCAATGCATTAATACTGTATTACGAATATTCTGGGTACTGAATTCAATTTAATTGTATTTATTTTGCCTCAGAGAGAAAGTTAGAAGTGTTCTCAGTCTCACTTTTTTTAATGGCTCCTGGCTTTAGATTTAATTTAGGTCTGTCCTTGGGCTCGTTTCTGATAATTAGTCTCAAATACTTCAAGTGTGCAGCAAGAATCAACATGCCTCCGTTCCCTTCACGCCCTCCGATGACGGTTCCCTCCTGCACAGGGAATTTGCAAGAGACCTTGGAGATGAAGGAGGTTTTGGACACTCTCCAGAGGATACTTTCAACATAAACCACAAAGATGAGCCTCTTGATTAGCTGGAGTTAAGTGGATATGGTTTACTTTATCATGATTTGGATTAGAGCTGGCATAAGAAATAGGGTCATGATTTTGTTTCTCTTCTTTTTAACCTCTTAATTGAAATTCTAGGTCAAGTCTTGTAGGCTCTGGCATGCCATGGAAGTGAAACTTCGCAAGAGCTGTTGCTGTTAAGCAGGTATCGGCGTGGTTTGAAGCCTTCTCTGCATGCCCTTGAAGCCCATGGTGCTTCTGAGTACGGACCACACGGGGCTCAGACCTGCAACCGGATCTTTGTGCATCCACCCCAGGGCCAACTCAAGTGTACAACTAAGATCATGTTTGGTTTGTCCTACCTGCATGCTTCTGCTAGCTGAAACACTCAGGAGATCCAACAAGCTTCCATGTCCCACAGCAGGCTTCAGATCAAGGGCTTTCTTTCCCCTGTACCTGAACTGCATCCCCGCCCCGGACCACAGCTAGCCATCCTTGTCCAGGGACATGCCAGTGGAGTAAGTTGATGTCCCAGTTTTGGTTAGGATGGGCCACACTGACAACAAGCAATCAGCTTCCTCCAATGTGGATAGGAGAAGAAGATAAAAAAATACATCTCAAACTGAACAGAAAGTTCAGAGGGGACATGGGAAACGCTCTTGGATGCATCCTTTCATTTCACTTGAGGCAAGTTTTTCCTGTGGTCAGAGGTGACCCTGATGTTCACCACAGAAGGTGGGCTGAATATTATTTCTTTTGAGGACAATGCCAGCTCCCACACCACCTGCAGAGGCTTACATCTACAGCAACAGTCCACGTCACTGCCTGGTAAACCAGAGGAGGGAACTGATCCAAAGGAAAAACCACCAAGCCACACAGATGTTTCACTGGGAAGAAACAGCCTCCCCAAAAGCAATGCACAGGCAAAACTGAATTGGCAGGAACCTCTCAATCCAACACTGCTGCCCAACACAGCAAAGCCCTTCAGAGCCACTGGAGGGTGGCACACCCCTGGCTCTGGGCTGCTCCTGGCTGGGCACCTCCCACATGCCAGCACCTGGTACAGCAAACCTTCAGCCACCACAGAAGGGAAGAGGAGTCCAACCACATTTGTGACTCCTCTGGAGAGCTCGCCCAGGCTCTTCTCTCTTCCTGGCGGCACACAGTCATTTGGCATTCTTAACTTCTGAAGTTAAGTAGAGAGAAGTCTTAACAAGACTTCTAAACTCACCTCTTGCTCCTTTCGTAAGTGTGATCAGCACCGGAACAACCCAGACCCAAATGAGACTGGAAAAAGCATTAAGATTCAGGCTGTCTTTAAAAAGCAACCTCATTGTTAACTCTCCAGAGCGCTTTCTTGCGGAAGTGCCACGGACACAAGACACGGTCTTACGGACCTATAGGAGACCCCAATTTGTGTCTTGCAATTTAGCACCTTCTCAAGCAAAGTTTGTCCAGACGTCTACCCTGCAGATCTCCTTTGTGTGGGCTCCTGTCGGCTTGTCTACCCCTCCTTCCCCGCTATCCTTTCCTGTAAAAGGAAAAATCAACATCCCCTAGCTCACAGAAGAATAATTAGGACAAATCCATCTAAAGATATGTAAATACTGTGATATTGAGATGACATAAGCTCTAGATAAAAATATTTGTGTCACCTTGACATCTGGAGACACTTGATGTTTGTGTTGCAGAGGGCAGTTAGTGCTTTTTGAGAATAGAGAATAGGCTTTTTTCATTCTGCATTTTTGATACTCAAGAGAAGGTGATAAAACCTGGAAGGTGTAGTCTCAGGACAGGTGAAAATGTGATTTTTCTGAGAAAAAGAAGGGTGTGAAGATAACCAAGAAAAAAAACACCCAACAAAACAGACTTCCACATTTTTATTTTAAATAATCTTGTAATTTGCTGAAAAAAGTTGCTAAAGTTCTCAGTTGAAGTTCTAGAAGCAGATTTAAAACAAAAAAACACACCACAAAACCCAACAACTTCAAGGCACTGCTGTCTTTTAAAAGGTTTTCTGTTAGCATGAGTTACAAGCACCCCCAAAAGGGCCTGGGCATGGTTCTGCTGTGACCTTCCGGACTGCAATTGGAGCTGTTCTGTGAAGAGAATTAAATTCACCAATTTATTTTGTTTGCAACTTTTTTCAGGGAACTTGTTCTAGCACAACACAATGCACACTTCTTAACAATGTCTTATATCAAGTTCTGTATTTTTTTATAATGCAAATGAACTTACAAAGCTTAACACTTCTGGTCTATCAAGCCATCTAACAAAGACAGTAAGCAGTGGCTTAGTTTAAGGACACAAAATAAAAATGCCACAAGCCTGAACTTAACTCGCGCGCCTCTCAGGATATCCCAAGCCTATGTGAGAGTTTCCTCTCCAGCAAAGGCAGTGCGAGCTCCCGCAGCAAAGGGAGCTCCCGCAGTCACTCAGTTTATCCCTGCCAGGGGAATCAACACAAGACCTTTGCACCGTTCCCAATGGTCCTGCCACAAGGACAAATTCCAGGCTAAGAACAAACTCCAGAACATTGCTACCTAGTCAAATCCCTCAGCAGAGCCACATCTTACAGAGGGATGTCCATACTATTAGCCTGAACGTGACTGCTGATGTGAAGGCTGCAAACCAAAAGGTCTCAAATTCCTGTTTTAGAGAGGGAAGTAACTCGTGTGATGGAGAAGGATGGGATTTGATTTCACAAGCCGCAGCTCTCACCTACTCTAAAACATGCTGTTACCAATTTTGTGGTTATGTGTTCAGTCTATTTTAACACAGGCACAAAGCAAACACTCCGCAAAAATACAATAATATGTCACTTACTGGTGTTGTGGTCTATGTAATAAACTCCAACCTGAGGGTCATAGGCTTCTTCCCATCCTAACGGCAATTCATCACTAATGCAGTCTGCAAAGGTTAGTGGCTTAGTATACCTGAAATGCAAAATAATATTTAGGATGAATAAAAGAACACTCCCACATGTCTCTTCCAAACAACTGTCAAGAAAATAAGTACCGCGAGGGCTTCAGTATAGAAAACAAAGCAAGCTGAAAACTATTTTAAAGCTTTTGTTCTTATCAAATAAAACTCCACAAACTCTTCCCTTTCTTCATCTGAAGCTACAGCAGGATGAATTAATTCTGACAGAGCTCCTGAGCCTTGCCTGGCTCTGCATCTACTCGCTCGACAAAGGAACATTAAGAACTTTGCTAGAAACAATCCTCGTCTCTCAAGTGAAAGAGCAAGACTGTTTGCAGGCAAGTCCTGTATCAAAAATATGTAGACAAGAAGGAGCAAGATGAGAAATGCAATTTGCATAGCATGAATAATTAAGACGGCACAATCAATAGCAAGTGCTGAGGACTGTGGGACCACTTGTCATGCAGCTCCACTCATTTGCATTGCAATATGTTCTGTTTCATTAATGACAAACTAGATTAGTTTCCCAGTATCACAAAAACATGTAACCCACTCCGTCCAAACAGGGAAGTATTTCCGCAATACCGCTCTGATGAGTTTTTTCTATCAGAGACCACGTCCAGCACCAGTCTGAAGGGTTGTACGGCTGCGAACAAAGCTTAGAGCCCCCGCTCCTTGAGTGACCCCACAGACTTCAGTCACCGAAACCATGACCCTTCCCTCCCTTTGACTCTGAGCTAACGAGGTTCAGCTTGCACAACAAAAAAAACCTATTATCACTGCAGGGAGGCGCAAGCCAGGGAGAATTAAGCTCGCAGGTATTTCGCATGCCCAGCTGCCAAAAGCACAACATGCCACAGACCTACCACACAACCCCAATGCACGTGGCCCATCTGGAAGGAGGGCCATGACTTCATGTTGGGGCCCATGAGTTGGACTGGGCAGAAGAACCCTTTGGGCAGAAAGCACGGGACACCGTGAAACCCCACAGCCCCTCTCCAGCGGTTACGCTGCACGTACCAAGAGCAAAGGGGTCAAAAAGCAGCCATGGAGCTGTACCGAACTCTTGCCATGTATGTGCCGCGTGCCATAGAAGGTAAGGCGGTCAAGAAAGCAAGTTTCCAACCCACTGTAAGAGACTGAAGAGGTTTGCAGAAAGTCCTTTCATATCCAAAGGTAATTCAGGAGGGCTGGCAGTCAGAGAAAGACAGCTAGACTTCATCTGGAGGCACCAACCAACCAACTGGCAGCCTCATATTAAGATCTTACAGTCACTCATTAATGTAAAGAGGGATTTTAGGAAAAAGCCTTCAACCATAAGAGGTTCAAAATAAAATCAACATTTAACGACTAACATAATTCCCCCTCAAAACATGACCTGCTAAGAACGAGGTGGGAACATTTCTGTAAGAGCTGCACAAGCCACTAAGATCTCTACTTACCTGCTGCTGCATTTCACTCGCAACACATTGCCTTTGCCGTCCGAAGCAGTGCTTGAATCATGACTTTCTCAGAATATTTCAATTTAATTTAAAGCTCTATGGCACAAAAAAGAAGTCGGAGCTTCCCAACATAGAATTGTGAAATTTTCTCAATAAAGTTTCACTGAAAGGTTTATTTTTACTGCTCTTAATCTAGACTGTGTACGAAAAGCATGTTTGTAAAGAAAAATCGAGATTATCTGAAAGTAAAATAGAACCTCGATACTTCTGATTGCTATCCCTTATCCCATTTTCTTCCCTGCGGATCAAGCCCAAGAGCACCCATCATGTGCTGCTCTGAGTTGATCAAGTCAAAGATGCACAAGGGCAAAAATGCAGAGATACAAGCAGCTCTCTGGAGATAACACAGATGAAACCATCATTACGAACACATCAGCAATTTTAACTTAAAACACTAGGGTTAGAACTTCCAGCTTGCTGAAAATGGAACTGCTAACACCAAATAAAAGCAAGCGGAAGCAGCACAGGTAGAGAAGAGGGAAGGAGCAGTGCTGTCCACCAGATTCCAGAGGACCTGCTCCCATCCCACAGAGGGGCACAGACATGCTGGGACCACATGGCAAGTAGTCGGGAAGACAGCTTGCCCTGTGCTGGCTGCCCCGGCACGGCACGGCCGCGGCTGAGCTCCCCTGGGCAAACAGGGCACTGCCTGCAGACACAGGGTGCTCCTGAGGGTGCCTTCTCCTTCAAGCCTAGCTGAACAAATGCAGAAGAGCCTCGGGGTTTGCAGGATGGTCATGCATTTGAAAAACAACCAAACAAACAAATAAAAAACCAAAAACACCAAACCAAACCAAAAGAGAGCCACAAGAACTGGTCTCTGCTTAACTTCTTGTGACTTAAGAATCAAGCTGATTTTTAAAAGCTGGTCTCAACCTCACACACATCAGGAAAACCAGCTTGATGAAACTTCAACATAACCGCTGTTGTCGAAGGACTTGTGTTGTAGTAATTATTTGATTGCCCTGCTAAGCATGACATGGTTCTTCCATGGCTAAGTATTTTATTAAAAAAAACAACAACACAACAAAAACAGTGAAAAATTTTCACCTAGAGTCCATGATAAAGCTTAAATCTAATGCTTACTAGATGTTATTTGGAACAAGGGAGAAGAGGAAAAGTTAGTATTTACTTGCAAAAATACATTTAAACTCAGCAGGGACAGAGCACACCATCCAGGCCACGCAAAGTCCAAGTGGTCACTGCCAGTGCATCACTGGATTAGTAAACACTCAAAGTGTTGCTCTGAATTGGTTTTGTGACCGCTGTTTTGCTACTTGTATAGAGAGCTTTGTCGGAGGAGGTGTCATTTCATCCTGGGTGTGCACAGTCTCTGACCCTGTACACCAACTTCCATTCAGCCCGATGGATTGATTAAACCAGAAACCATGCACTTCCCATGTCCCAGCTACAGTGCTCAACATTTTTGGCATGGGATTGAAGCAAACACCCCTCAACACTGGGCAGTAATTAAACCTATACTTAAAAGTATATTAGGTGAGGGTGTGCTGCAGATATAAAACACTTGGTAGCTTTATTTGTATTACATACTGAGCAGAGTTTTCTGCAGCAGAATTCTGCTCAAGAATCACATCTAAGATTAAAATCAAACTATTTTAAAAAGCAAAACAAAACAACCAACAACCAGCATTGAACTGTCCCATCATCCCCAGGACCTGGGAATACTTTAATCAGGGAACGGTGCTGTACTGCCAACTTTGATGCTCCAAAGTTTAATACCAAACTCAGAAAGCTTTTGCTTAGCTTTTGTCCAGCCCTACTTTGCTAGAAGCAGCTGAATTCTTTCCAGATAGGCTCAGGAACCGTCAAGACTTGATAGGAAGCCAGGACCAAGCAACTGAAGGATGTTTACTCCTATTTTCCATATGAAGTGTAATGCATGAACTACATCCAGTCAGTTCTTTGTGCTTTGGAAAAAGGGGAGAAAAAGCAAGGCAGGATCAGTCTGCTATAGCCATGACAGAAGCCAACTGGAGACTTGCCAGTTACTAGGGCTCAGAAATAGACAATCATTTCACCATTGAGATTCAGATTTTCAGCGTATCTCACAAGGAGCGCCCACCACCACGCACGGACTAGGGCTGACCGCAAGCTTGCAACCATCCCATTTGTACAGAGGAGTAAGTATTCATTAAAGGGGAAATCTGTCATTCAACGAGCAAACAGAAGAGTAATTAGTTTTAGAATTAAGAGAGTAATTCCATTTATTACAGACAACATATGTCACGTAGCTATTTCCCCAAATAACTGCAGCTTCATAACCAAATGACTTACTCTTCTAAACTCCTTTCTCTCGCTGTTGGGAAAAAAAAGGGCACAAATCAAAGAAGCAATGCTAGAATCGCAGATGAAAGACAAGCAATATGAGCCAGACTATGAATAAAGCATAAAAAGAAAAAGGAGATTATTTCCTTGTTTTAAGATATGATTTTAAGGGTTGTTTTGAAGACTGAAATAAACCAATTTTCCAGAAGGGGTCCAAAATCAAGCATCTCCCTAAGCACACTCACAACGTAGCATGACAGATTAAACAAGAAAAGATAAAGTTTCTTTCTCACAGCAAGACATTATTCAGTCAAGCGTATTACTTCTGCATAAAACAGGACTGTTCCTGCATTTGGGAAGTTAAAGCTAGGGCATATCTACAGAACTATTTCTTTTGAAACATCTCCTTTACAATTCACAAGCTTCCTAGCAGCCTTGGGAAAAAAAATAAAAAAATAAATCTTAACTTGGTAAAACCCTGTTATCATATAATAGGTCTTTGCTAGACTCAAAGCAGCAATCTAGAAAAATGGACCCCTTTCATCCACTGTGCTTATACCTAAGGAAGGAAACCCACAAAATAATTCATGTATTCCTTCCCCTCCTCAGTTAGGGAAACCTCCAGAGACATTCCTCCAGCTTTCAAAAGAAAGCAATGCACCCAAAAGTTCAGAAAATCCTGACCTTGGCTTCTGATTTCCAGTCACAAAGAAGGAACCCACAGCGGAAAACAAAGTCTGTAGGTATAGCATTTTTTATTAAACCCAAACTAGCCTAGTTGAATGAGATGACACTTTCATACACATTAATTTGTCTGCATCTTCCAGCTCGCTTTGCTCTAATGCCCTTTAGACAATTAGTCAGACCAGACCTACTCCTGAAGTGCTTCATCTGCTTCTGTGCTGGAGGTTGAACTTGGTGTGGAGCTCCTACAAGAGAAACCAGCTTGTGCTAGAGAAGATATTTGTAAATCACAGCTCACCAAAACGTAACCGGTCTTCTAGCTCACCAAAAAGTAACCCCCACGTTCATCTCACCAACTCACCCACACTTCATGTTCATCTTACCTGTGACTGCCCTTCCCCATTAGCTAAGTTTTAATCCGGGAATTTTTTAGGAACGTTTAGTGTTTTGAAAAAGACACATCTGCTTAGATTCGTCGATTTCCACCATATATTCTTGGTTTTCAATGTTGGGATTTTTTTCCATTTGATTTCATTCAAGAAATTCAAGTTTACTTCAGCAAGTGCAATTGTCATTAGGACAACTGGAAACCAGGTACCCTCAGCAACCATCACACACAGCAAGTCAAGGACACCTTTTCAGAATCTCAGATAACAGAGGTAGAAGACAACAGCATCACCCAAGTTCCTAACCTGAGGAGTATCTCACAGTCTTCAGGCAGAGGCAGGATGAAGGGAAAGCCATTGCCCACCCACCAGCCAGCAAAGGTACCGAGACACTTCCATCTTTGTGAAACGCTTACCCCCATTACCTCGAGTATTCGTACAGCAAATGGTGTTCAAATCCCACTCCCAGGGTAGGAAATAGAAAGGTAGTTTCCTAGCACTAGTTTATAAGTTGCGTAAGTTTTAAACGAGAAGGGTTTCTGTATTTCTTATAATTTTTGATCTACCACCTTCAGCTTCTTTCACAGATAAAACTGGAAGGCAATGTTATCACACGCAAACACTATTAAATGGAAACTTGCTCATCTCAGATTCAGAAAGCCTTTCTGTAGTCTTTAACTCCACTGTTGTCAATCAAAAACCTCATTACACAGGAAACTGAAGGCAAATAATCCTTGTATAACAAGTTTTTGATTGACGGAAGGTTTGTTAAACACAGCTCTAAGATCACAGAGGTTCCTGACAGGAGCAGGAGATGGGTGAACTGCGCCACTTACAAATCTGGCGTTAATACTACAAAAGTAACAGAAATCAATTCTGAACTTCTTAAAACAGGAAGTGTTGTTTCTGTAATAACTGATTTCAGTGCCAACTGGTGGCCTACAGCAATCCAGCAAACCCACGGGCAGCTTTGGAGTCAGGTTCATGGCTGCGAGTCCACGCATACGTCTACGTGCAGGCAGCAAAGAGTGCGCTTGGGTCACCAAGACATTAAGCGTTTATAAACCCACAGAGGAGTGCCAAGTTTCCACGCTGCGCATAAACCCACTTAATCCCTACGTTCGCAGGGTTCCCTCAAACCCCCGTAACGCAGTAAAGCCATTTAAACACTAGAGCCTTGTTTTAATCAGTTCAGCACAGATCGCCCGGCCTTATACCAAATCCTTCACAGCTCTATATGGGTGAAACTACAGACCAGGGGATTTCCTACGGTTTACTGTACTGACAGCAGCAGATCCCTGCATAAGGAACAAAGGTGGCACCCGGATCGCTCGGGACCTTCACGTCCCCTCCTCTTACAGCCGCAGCATCAGCCACCGAAACCTCTTCACTTCTCCCCTCCTGCACCCACAGGCACACAGCGAGGGTACGAGGCATCAGGGTTTCATGGGCAAGAAGTCAAGCAAGATAATAGAACTATGAGTTCTGGCAGGTGTTTCCACTCATACCACTTCTCTTACAAAGGCAAATAGTTTTTAAACTGAGTATTTCATGGGAAAAGCTTGGAGTCAGGTTTTCTTTTCAATGGCTTCAATTATTCCCCCTCTCAGCATTTCTTCATTTCTCAGTTGAATAAAACTCGCTGCTCATGATGCGCCAGGATAGAGAATGGGGTAAAAGCACCTCGATTCCAGCTGCGACACAGGGGTAGCTGCACACAAGATCCCCGGGGGTCGGAGTTTGAGGAACCTGTTAATGGGTAGAGCTCCTACTGTAACTCAGAAGGCTGCTGCAAGGATCACTGCCAGGAGCCTCAACACGATGACATACAAGCTTCTTTGTTTTTAATGAGGTCATCCCATTCTCAAGACAGACGACGATTATTTTTAAACTTCAGCAGAGAAAAACCTATCACTTTGCAGACAATTTTTCTAGGCTACAGCAATCTCCTCCTCACAAAAGCTTTTAAAAATAGACTCCTACACATTTATTACTCAACTTAGCGATCCAGCCCTCAAACACACCAGGGCTATCCGTCACTATAGTAACTATTTTCCCTGGGAGCATCTTCTCCCACTGCGGGGACAATTGCCCTTGGAGGCTGGAGGTGTGGCAGCGAAGAGGCCCGGTTTTATGAACTTGCTGGCAAAGCTTTCCTCACCCCGTCATCACACACCTGGGCACAATGAAACACTCCCTTGGATTCCCACTCCGACTGCAATTTAGGGAAAAGGTGATGAGAACAGCTCATCCCCAACAGACAGTATTCTCAGCAGTGACACAACAGGCAGCTCTGGGACACATGGCACCCTCAATTGCACCAAAACCTCAGCAACTGCAGTGGTTTTGGAGAGGGAGACCTCCACAGCGAGGGGAGAAGAAAGGAGTAATTGAGGACCACCTTGAGCAGATAAGAACTATGAAGTGCTTCCCAGGTAACAAGGAGAAGCCTTTAAGAAGTGACCACAAATTTGGAAAGCTTCTTAGCTATGCTCCAAGGAACCTAATGGGAGATCAAATAGGATATTTCAAAGTTTCGGAAGCCAGACCTTATTCCAAGACCCACGCATAGTCACAGTCACCCTGAACTTCTAGTTACCCCAAACAGATGTCACTTCAGTGACTGTCAGCGTGTACGGCTTTGCAGCCCGGTGCCGGTCTTGCTGTGACAAAGGACAACTAGGAACAGAACTACACCCTCTGCAGTAAAAATGGGGTCAAGTTTGAGAAAAACAGCTTATTTGAAATTGTTGCTGTAAACCAAGCAAATTTGCTTAAACTATAACCTAAACATCACCAATAGCAACGCCCTAAAAATACAACACATCATCTCAAGCAACTTGGACTGCAGAGCAGTTCTCTTTTCAGAAGTGGTTTCCTTCGTTGCCATGGTTATGGAGTATCTTCTCAGACTCCCCAAGATCTCTCATCTTGCACCCCCTCCTGGCCCCTGATGCTCCATGTACTGGGCCACTCTGGGATAAGCAACATCTGTCCTCAGAGCTTGTTTTCCAAGCTATCTTACAGTTTTATTGACACTCAAGAACTCGGTGATGTCCTCTACTGCTCTTTAGCCAGCACATGAGAATAACCCCTGCACCTTATTAAGATGATCTTCAGTTGTATGTGAGGTTATCTGAAGCAGTCAACGTGGATTCACCAATTTGCTATTTTCGACCTTCTATTTCTTTTGCACAAGCAGGTAACAACCCAGTTGTTCTTTTTGTACAGAAACTCATCACATACTGCCCCAGTAGATTCTACACACAAAGCAGATCAGGAGACACCAAAGACACCTGAAGTCATGCAACAGCATTTATTTTGAGCATTCCAGACACATTTATTCCTTTAATAATAATACATTTATAGTACTCAAACAAATTCGTGGAAGCATTGAGCTGTATAATACACAATTTACCACCCCACCAGCCACAACGAGCACGCCTAGCATGTACCAGTCTCACAGTTAGCTGCTTGCTTATTCTACACACTTTTGAGAAGGCTTGCATGTTTACAAGCTCTCTTTTGCACACAGTGACAGCCTGTTTGCCCGCGCATTTCTTTCCAGTACAGATCATTTACCCCTGGAAGCAAAGAACTACCAAGTTATTTGCAGGGAGAAGGCTATCAAAAACCACTTACAGATTTTAGATCATTCCCAGAGATTAACAAACTGGTTCTGCTAGCAGGAGAGAGGCAGGAGGCCAGCCATACCTTCTTAATCACTCAAATGCAAAATTCCTGGGATAGTTCAAGGTTAAAAAGTCAGGAAATGGGAGTTGAGGCTTCTCACAACATTAACTCGCCTGCCAGCCTGCATATCCTGAATGCTCTCCTGAACCAATTAAGAAGAGATACAAAAGAGTAAGGTACAACTTGATGAGAACAGTGCAACACTACTAAACTAAAAGCATGCAAGAGTTGTAATTTAACTGCGCAAGTAATTCAAACGTCTTTAAACAGTTGAGGTGGTTTTTGAAATCTGCCTTCAATTCTTCTAGGAAGAGAGGCAGCCTTGCCACCTGCACAGCCCAAATAAATTAACTAAAACCAAGCCAGCTCTCTGTTCACTCAAGGTTCCACTGTTCTCAAAGGGGACTGGTCACTTCACCGTAAGGGGTAAATAGTCTACCAAACATCCAGACAGAGTAGTTAGACTGGTTTCTTGACATATTTGGGAGATTATGAAATGGAAGGCTTGTCTCCGTTCTTGCAGCCTGCACTCCTACTTCACTGAAAGGCTGCCTATAGCGTGGGTGGCGGCAGTTTACGTTGGCAAGATGCCTCAAGATAAAGAGGTGTATAGGACAGACTCCCCCCACAATACAGCTCCCATAGCAGGGAACCAATAGCTACTGTAGATAAAGATAAATATTTGAGATTTGGGCACGCGGCGAGCACTGAATGATTGCTGTCCCTGGGCGTTCAGGCACACGTTATCCCATGGAGGGCGTCGCGCAGGCAGTGGCAGCAGAGGAGCACTGAGCTGACCATCAGGAGTCTATGAAGGGGAACGGGCTGGTGGTTCACCCCACAATCCAACTGCGTCGGGGGACGAACTGTCACTTCATGTATGGCAATTAAAAACCTTAATTCTCTGAGAAGCAACACATCTTGCTACATCTCTTGCCAGTCCGTTCTGTCTCTGCTGTGAAAAAGAGCAGCACGACAGCAATTACCCCCCACGCCCTTCACTCACACGGCATCTGAAGTGGGAAAACAGACGACTCTAGGATGGCATCACCGGACTCCTCTAGCTCCCTGGTCTACCCAATCTAGAAACCAAGCGTTGCTAGAATGGAAGCATATTTAGAAAGGGGGAAGAGAAGTACAGGAGGCTGGTTTTACATGCACATACTTTGCATGCTGCTCCCTGGTTCACCTACGAGCGCTGGGCTAATTGCTCTGTAGAGCAGCATTACCAGGATTGCCTGCTTGCTACTTCTGCATTATAAACGTTCTTATTGAGTTATAGAGCTATTTGATGTTCCTGATCCCGAAGAGCAACATTAGCAGGCTCTTTGTTCAGAACAGTCTAGGCAGGCAGCAGGGCATCACCACAGCCTCCTCTGCTCTTCGCCCTAAGACAGATGGGCTGCAACCACCGGGCCTTTGTGCAATGCCTACATCAGCTCTGGAAACGTCTCTTCACCGCTCTCCGAGCTGACTGCAGCCTGTCAACTCGGAAGTCTTCTCCAGATACAGCTGAATCCAGCTATACATTGGAAGCTACCAAGCCAAGGGAACCCAAAAGGGGCCCAAGTGCAGCCATGGGAGGACATGGGCCCCTCCAGTGCCATTGTGAACTCAGAACTTGTGGCTGCCTCTACGAATCAGAGGGAAATGCCTGGTCAAGATGAGCTTGGAGCAGTGGAGAACACAAAACAACAGAAACCCTTGCAGTTGCAAAGCATTTGAGAATTCAAGACACAGAACGCATACTTAAGCATATGCACTGCACGTGGTAATCCATGCCGTGTTCCTCAAGAGGGGCAAACCAAAACCACCTCAACAGGCTCAGCCCTGTGGGTTAGCACTGAAGACAGCCGTTGGAAATGAAGGCATGGCACCTCACTCCTGCTCCGGAGAGGAGAAAGCCCAGGTTACCCAGCGCTCAGCTCATGGATGCAGCGACTGCAGAAGCACACACGGAGCTGGAATTCACAGTATTGGCTTTACTATCTACTACTGCTGCTATTAGTGTTGATGCAATGCCTCCTCAGTTCCTGAAAAGTCATACTGTATAAAAATATACAGAAATGTCAAAACAAGAACAGATGTCTAGAACAACCTCGGGAGAGGGAGAGTAAAACTTTAGTTAGACGCATAAGAGTACGAAGCTAATACGTTTAGTACCTTTTTCATCCAAAGTAACAAAGCCTTGATTTACTATGTAGTTAAGCAGCAAAAAAATTATTCCAAGCTGCATTTATAGACAGGACTGTACAAAGCACAAAACATAGCTCAGTATTTTGCACACTGCAAGGCAGTCAATACAAATCAACAACTATTGAAGTTTGCTCGCTCGTCTGAGGACAGCAAAAATGAGATTTGCATCACCAAGTGAGTTTAATTGATTTACTCTTACAAACATCATTTATTTTGAATGATCCACTATCAATGTTTTGCCAACAGAGTAAATTTGTGTTAACATGGAAGTTATAATGCCACTTGCTCTTTGCGTTCCCCTTCCCCACCTACCTGGCACCGCTTAAAGCTCCCAAGTGGCACAAGCAGCCTGCTGAAGATCTGCACACCCAGCACTCAGCTCAGAAAGAAAAAAAAAAAAAATCCATTTACAGAGAAGCACAGGCCAGAGACTCGGGGACCACAGCTCAGAGCAAACTGGGAGAAGGACTATGGTTTTGGTACTGTCTACTTTCAAGATTCGGGAAGTGCCACCATGGTGAAAGCCACCTTCAGGTTCAGGACAAACATGCATTTTGTCACAGCCAAAGCCAAATGTATCAGCACCAGGGTACCTTGAAACTGGGATATTGCTCAGAGCATCCCTCACAATTCCCAGCTGCCAGGTCTGGGGGTGGTGAGGGAGACCCCCATGCACAGGGATTCTCCACAGCTGGAGCATGTGTGACACCTGGAGAACTACCCACTCCCCCTGGAAACACCGAGGCATAGCCAACAGCCTCCTCCATGAACACCGCTCGTGGGGGACCCTTTCCCACTTCTTTGCGTGGAATTTACACAGCTGCAGGAAAAACAAACGAGTTTCGCTACAGCATTCTAGATTGGTGTGACTGAGAAAGGGGACAGTAACTCTTGGAATTCAGCACAAGTTTTATTATACTGAGTTGTCTTGTCTCCTGACCAGGAGAAGTGTTTTTGTCTTACTCAAAATTTTAAAAACCTGAGACAAATCCCAGAAGCAATATGTCATTTTTCAGAATTCAAGGGAAAACTCATTATGAAAAATTCATTTCCCAAGACTGTTTACAACTCAAATATTATTGCAGGGAGTATTATCTGAGGACCTTGATGAACACAAGCTCATGGATGCAATCGGCATCAATTGTTCAAAGTGCATGGAATTAGAACGGCTCAGCAGTTAAGTACGAGCAATAAAAGATAGCCTGAGCAGAAATTATAACTGGCTACCAAAAAAATCAAGGTGGCATATTTAAGCGTGTGCATGCACGTGTGTGAAAGTGTCATATTTTACCACTGGGTAACCGACAGTTATTCTGCTGTAAAGGCCTTGCGGAGCAGACACTGCTATGTGTTTTGGCCTGAGGCAGTTAAAATTTCTACCTAATGCAACGTACTAATTTTTTTTTTTTAAGTGTCCAGTAGACCTTTACAGAGGTACCAGGTATCAAAAGCTTTTCAGTTATTTCTCAGTTCAAAACAGACACCATTTCTTTCCACTGAGTGAAGACTCAGCAGAGGTACCACTTCATCACTGCTGCTCACACTTCATGGTCCAGTTGTGTGTCAGAGACACACCTGACATAGTCTTACTATTAATATTCAGCTACTATTTTACTTCAGTGTATGAGAAAAGAGCACAGGAATGTCCTTCCAAAGGAACAATCTTCCTCTTTCCAATATAATCTGGTGAAGATGACTAAAACCATCTTAGATCATTTGTGTCTCTGTTATCACTGTATTCCTACTTCTCCCATCCCCACTTCTTCCTTATCCAACAGAGGTGCAAAACATGTTTAGACCTTGAAAGATTATCAACTCCTGACAGCAAAGTCAAGTCAACTACTCTAAATCCTTTCGGAAGCCATAAAACATACTTTGAAATATTTGTCATAAGAGAAACATTCTAGACAAAAGAAATCAATTGTCATCTGCCTTAGCATATTATCTTCGCTTTAGTGTGCTGAAGCTTCTCACTTATCAAATTCACCTTTCTCCATAGCCAGTGTCTTGCTCTTCCAGAGAACCACCTCTGCTAGCAATGCCTCCAAGATTTGGGAAAATGAGCAACCTTCTTCCGCATTTGAAAGGGTGGCCAGATTTACAGCACTGCCTCTCATGGAAGAGCAAAAGATTGCAACTTTCTACAAAACAAAAAAACCCAACCAGATTAGCCCCCGAAGACCAAATTCTGGGTTTGGGGATGACATTATAACTGACTTACTGGCATAGATGCTATAAGGACAGGAAAGTTCACCTCAACAGTACTGGCCATTCACCTCTGGAAGTCACAGAGCTAATGAGAACAGCCATGGCCTCCTACACCCACATTAAGTGGCTGAGACACAGGTCCTTGTGAGAAGACAACCAGTACTCTGCTAAATCAAGCTGAGAGCAAGCCAGTGGTTCTGCAGGCACTTCACTCCTCAGAAACCCAGGTCACAAACTCTGCGCTGTAAAGATGTAGGTGGGTTGGCATTTAACACTCCTCTCCTCTCAATTTTCTTGACAACCGAATGCCTGCTGGTTATCATTTCGCTACTAGTGGTTTCAAGGCTTATAATGATAGCCTGCCAAAAAGGTTAGCTTCAAGTCTCTAAAGGTTCTGCACCTCCTTCAAGCTCTTGGCTCCTATGACGGCAAAGACACCAGCTTCAGTACCACCATGCTACTTGCTCCACAATAAGAAGTGAAGGTGGTGAATCACAACAGAACAGGCTGCGTTTCATCCTGGCCTTACAAGCTGAGTAACGTCAAAGAAAAAAAAATAAATCAAAGATGCTACATATGTCTTAAGTGTCATGGCAAATACAAACTGGGGTTACAGCATCAATGTCAGACCAACAAGGAAGCTGGCTAGCAAGTCCACCAGTTTTGAGAGAAATGGTGCGCCGACACCATCCCATGCTTTGCCCAGGAGCGGGCTGTGGACATGCAGCATGTTGTCTGTAACCCAACTAGATAAAGCACATGCTAGCCTCCCAATCCTCATCAATCCACCGCTCAACAGGACAAAATGCTGCTTCCACGAGAGCATCAGAGGTGATGGCAGGACAATTCATGGCACTCCTCAGCTCATCCAGCTGGAAGACAAGTCTCCAGATAACAAAGCAAGTGGACTGACCCAGCCAGCAGGAGGGCAAGCCAAGCTCCATCTCCCTCAGCAGAGGCCACACCATTCCGCAGTGGCTAAACCCAGACTTCCCAAGATCATTAGCACACATCCGGATTCCTAGCACGTATCCAGATCCTCTAAAATTGAAAAGGGTCTGAATTTGATAAGCGAGACAAGATTTTTGCCCAAATGCTCTAAGCTAAGCATTTAGAAAGGAATTATCTAAAAGACACTGGCAAACACCTGATTTCCTCTAACAAAAAAACCACACAGCGCACAAAAGACCATGTAGCCAGAGAGAGAGAGAGGTTTTTATTCCATCCTTGTCAAGAGGAAGAAAACCCCAATGAATTTTAAGTATCTGCTGCCGAAGTTGCAGCACAGTCTCAGCAAGAGAAGTGCCACAGTCACAGTCGAGCTGTAATGACACTTAAGATTTCTTCAGTAATGCAGCATTTATCATTTTGTGGCACGTATTCACAGGCGTAGTAGTAAGTGTCGATTTCTTTTTTGCACTACAAGGGTTGCTTTATCTGTACCGTGACACTCTCCCGGGACGTGCTTCAGGATCAAACACATCCGAAAAACGTTTTAAAAAAGGATCAACTTCTAGGCAATGCAGTTTTTTAACCTGAATCAGCACGTGACTGTACAAGGACATGTGCCAGTACAGGGGAGGGAGGGAGAAGTGTGTCAGATCCGCAGCACAAAGACATCAGTGGCTGAGCCAGGCTAATGGTTCGTGGATCCCATAAAAAGCATCTCTCCCACCTTGCATCCCGCACACCCTTTCCTTGCTCCTCTTCCCAGCCTCCCACAAACTGCCTGTGTTCAGTAATGCAGCTCAGGAGCACCCAGACTTCTCTGCCCAGTGGATTTACAGTCGGGTTGGCAGGACTCGGCAGCCGATGGCACGCCAGTGACGGAGGAGTGTCAGGAACAGAAGCAGCACTGGGGAAAACCGCAGGGCCCCCCCCGCCCCCCTTTGCTGGCTCTGATGAGCTGTCTGGCTGCTCACCAGATTTCTGGGCACTGAACTCATAGATGAGCTTCGTCTGCTGTGGAAGCACAATTAAAACTGGTCCTCTCGAGTGGCCCATCTTCTCCAGCTGCCAGACTTCGCCTCACTACTGCTTTCAGACTCATTATTACTTATAAATGAAGCACCCACAATCGCTCAACTTCAGAAGCTGGTCCCTTAGATTTATGTGCACCCTTAGACCGGGCCAGCCCTGCCGCGGGACGCCATCTCCCGCAGACACGACACAGAGCGGTTTGCCACCGGAGCTCTGTGCAGCCGCAGCCCAGCCTGGCTGGCAGAGGAATGTGCTCGCTGACTGCACCTTTTCATCTCGATAAGGATTTTCAAGGTCATGTTCGCTTCCCTGCCGGCTCCTCCCCGGCTCCAGTGAAATCCCAAGCATGCAGCCCTGGGCCCTGGCGTGCGTTCCCACCCTCCGCGTCTCCCGGACACCGGCACAACCCGTGGCATTCCTCCGCGGCGGTACACCCCAGCCTTCCCAGGCGCTGGCAGCCATCTCCCTGGGGTCAGCAATGCCGCCCTGCCCGCGGCAGCACCCTGCTCCGACAGCCGTTCCCACACTGCAGGGTCAGGACAACGCTGCAGCGAGCCTCGCGACCTCCATCCAGGATTAACATCTCGGAATCGAGTATTTCATTTAAAAAACAGGCTGCAGCCTGGGCCAAAGCCTTGCCAAGCTGAGGGGCCAAGAGGAGGGCTCTAGTCGTGACTTGCACTGTGCACGCTAAAGATGACGGCCACGCAGTCGGGCGAGCCTGTCCTTCAAGGCTGCCTTTGGGGACAGTCCCCGTCACCCCGTCCCCAGCATGGGTGGCTGAGAGGGAAGAGCTGCCCGCCAAAAGGCAGCGGTGCCGGGCCTGGGAAGCCCCTCTGCTCCGGGCACACGGGATGCAGCCCCCTCTCCTCCACCCAGCAGCCATCGGTGCGTGGATACCACAAGCTTAAGGACCCGCCGACGCTCCTGACACCACATAAGATTTCCAGATAACTACTGAAGGATCACACGCGCTGCCTGCTTACAAAGCCAGCTAATTATACAATCTGTTAAGCATGTATGCGCGCACAACGGTGCTTTGAGTCATTAGAGGACGGGATTTATACTTCACTGCACGCATCTTGCTCTTTGTGAGTGCGTGCCTGGATACAGCCAAAATGAACACAGGGATGTGGAATGTCTGCAGCTCGCCGGCCAGTGCATCTGAATACAAAGCCGCGCCGAGGAGAGGGACTGGCTGAGTGTGACCCCAGTCGCACATATCGCTCCCGCAGTGCCGTTTAAAATCCCGACCCCCTTTCCCATCACGCCAAGCACCTGAGAGCAGAGTGCGGCGTAATGCGCAAGCTGTGTTCTGAAGGCATAAGACTGATGTGAGGGAGGAAAAAGCAGCGGTGCAGGTGATGGGCTGGGAGGACAAAAGAGCTCGACGTGGAAGCCAGCAGCCCTGCCTGCCGTACGGCGGCTGTGCTGGGTTTAATCCCGGCGCTCCGGCAGGCAGGGACCTGGCTTCCTATGGCCGCAGCTGCTGCATGGCGGCCAAGCCCACGCCAGATGGAGACCCCCATCCTAGGTGTTTGCCAGGCAGGTGACGCCGTGGCACATCAGAGATGCCATCTCCCGATTTTGCCCCCACTGATTGCCACGGGGCTGCTGGACCCACCCCTGCTCAGCACTTCAGCCGGCTTCTCCTTTCATCCCCATACTCGTTAAAAAGCACCCAAATGCTTCGTTATGTAAAAAACCAAGAGCAATAGCTATGTTCTTCCTGGATTATATGATCTTTCTGGCATTTTTTTTTATTTCTAAAAGGATTTCTTCTGCTGAGGATTTCACTTCAGCTTCCCAGATCTCCCAGTATCCAACACTACCTGCAGGTGAGCTCTACACCCCCTAATTCAACTGGCCTCATCCCCATAGTATGGCTCCATACTATGGAATGCCCTGTCCTCAGGAATCATATACCTATACCTGATGCTTTATTTTCAAAGGAATACATTTGGCACCAGATTTTCCATTTTGACCTTCTATGCATTGCCATTTAGCCTGATTATTTAATGTGAACTCCAAAATAGAAGGATGTTAAGCACTTGGTGTACAAGGCACAAAATATTAAGGGCTTTGTAACAACTCAAGCCAAACCACCTCCATTTTCACGTTTCTCTTCCCTGCAAGTTGGGGGAAGCAGAAGATACCAACTTCAACAGTTTCAGATTTGTGTCTGAAAATGCAAGTTGGTCAAAATAAGTTCTTGAAAATCTCCTAGAGACCACACAAACCTAGCAAGGTACAGCAGCAAATCACATCTTTCTTTATGCCATATTAAGCACCAGCTCCTCTGTAACAGCGTATTTTCTCTCCGTTTTCAACACATGGGTTGTAACCAGGAAGAGGAGATGGTGTAGATACCCCTGTGCTCTCCCGACAAAATAAGCCCTCCTTGTAAAGCAACCTAGTAGACAAGTCACAGGATCTGCAGGTGCTTTAAGACACGAGACATTTCACTCCTGAGATTTTCTTGCAGGACACGAAATGCCCTGGGTCACCAGGGACATCAGCCAGAGCACAGCCTGCCTTTCTGGGAGGAACGGGACAAGAGGCAGCATTACTTTCCAAAAAGCCACGACTAAGAGCCAAGTTAATTAGCAACTCAATTGCTATTCTCAACTCTTTCATACATCCACCTTGCTCACACCAGAAAGTACTAACAAGTTTGACTACTTAAATCACCACCACTGAATTTCTACCCTAACACCTCCACAAGGAGATGCTCACATGTCAAAGTGATGTCAAATTCCAGAACAGAATGTCTCTCTATACATTTAGGTTGTTCTCATCTCCAGGTACCTTACACAGTACCTTTCCTTGAAATTTAGAGAGCAAGATTCTGAAAAACAAATTGCTTCAGAGCCAGTCTTCTCTATGCCCAATCCAAATCCTGTATAGCTAGCATTGTTAGAAAGACATCCTTGCCCAGCTTACCTCAGTCATGTTTCCCCTTCTTCCACCCATCCAAAACAAGGAAAAGCCTGGTTGTTTGGGTTTTTTCCAGACAGCGTTACAAGACCCCTCAATAACATTTTCTCTCCGTAACTATCAGTTTTCCTAGTTGCCAAAGGATAAGAAGCAGCTGAATGAGTAAAACCCCATTTTAAATCTTACCCCCTGAAAACCGGTATTTGCAGCAAGATACCTCATGTAAGACTGAAGCAGGCAGGGAGGTGGGAAGCGTTCCTGGAGCCAGAGCTCTGCAGGTACGCACAGCCCCTGCAAGAGCACAGGGCAGACACCAAGGAGCACAGCCTGCACGCACCACGTGTGCTGCTCTCCAACCAAATTATGCCAGGCACTCCGCAAATTATCAGTTGCCTGATCTAGCCTCAGCCTTAGCTTGCTTATAACTTACTGAAGCTGTTACAATCCAACCGTCACTGTTGCTCAAGGCAATTACCTAAACTATCTCAGCTATTCTTTCCATCCTTCTTTTTAAGTCATAGCTGTGTTTAATGGATTGACATTGGGCCTTATAGCACCGTACCGGTCTTAAGCAAGCCAGCACGAGAGCTCACAGGTTTGAAATTTGCTGCTAAACTGAGTACTGCTTCACCATCAGCACCTGAACGAAGTACAACTCCCATGCCAGTAATTTTTTCAGCAAATAGTTTCACTGTAGTATCCATTTTATTCATTTCTAACCGGATGCCGATCTACACCATCAATGCAGAATTCTCAACACGTATATTAACTTATCCCTATCAGCTCGGCTAAATAAATCATTATCCACAGTTCAGCTCATCTGCAAAGACCAAGCTGAAATTCTCTGCCAAAACCAAATACTTCTGTTGCCCTTGCCTAGTATCTCTAAGGTAACCTACAGACTGATCCAGGGAACCACCTTGCTATCAAGTTCCAAAACCAGTGATGAAGCTGCAGAACTATTAAAAACACAGACCTTACCGGCAGAGGTCTTTGAACACTCCTCCTCCCCTTAATAATGCCCTTTATTCAATGCCCTTCTAACAACTGCCAAATCAATGGCATAAACAGATGCTGCTACTGTTCCAGACCGGGGAAGACAAAGGACAGTGATACTGCAGAAACTGCAGGGCTTGGGATGAATAAAATATGACATTGAAACTCTCTCTAACAGCATTTCAAAGAAAAACGTGGAGTGTTTTGCTAGGCTCCCGAGCAGCCACGTGCTGAGCGAGGCCAACGTGCAGGTAAAACGGTGCCTCCAGTTAGGCATGCAGAAGATATAGGGAGGACACCCGGAAAGAAGCACAAACCTTTTTAGGTGTCACCTTCACAGTGTCGCAGCAGATGGAATTACAGCCCACAGCGCAGCATGGGGAAAGCATCAATCTGATATTTAAGCTGTCTGCTTTGAAAGACAAACTACAAGCCACACGGCTGCCTCGCCGAACCCATGCTCACCACCCGTGGTGCCAGGCGGGCACAGCACTACGGCACCGACCGCAGCTCTGGAGCAAGCCGTGACTTCCAGGGAAATCATGCTTTGCAGGAAGGTCACTCCCAACCAGCAGGTCACTGCTGTGAAAGACAGTCCTTGGGCCATTTCAGCTTACTGCAGCAGCAGAAACCGTGCCCAGAAAAAGAGGGAGCAGTTTTCTGTGGGCCAGCCAGCTTAGTGAGGAGACGGATGGGCACCAGGGCTGAAGGAACGGCCACCTCCCATGGCAGGAAGGCTCAGTGGCTCCTCAGTCTGCTCCAGCACTGCCGGGGGGGCTTATACTCAGGCCAGACCTCCAGCAGCAGAAGAGGGCAAGATTAAGTGATGCACTATGCCACCGCCAAGCTCTAGGGCAGAGCTTTTGCCTTTCCCACCAGCCAGTTTACAAGCTGTTACAACACCGTAAGCAATGTTTCGCTGCCCTTTTGAGATGGATCCAGGGGCAATCACTTACGGTTACCAAAAAGTAGGGGAGGTGTGTGTGAAATTCACATCCCGTCCAGCCTCTACCTGAGCAGCACCCATTTAAAAAAAGCGAGATTTTTTAATAAATTAATCCCTTCTGTTTTTCCTTGTTAACATACAATACAAAATATTGGCACAAAACCAGCTCAAACGGCCTCCCAGTAATCAGAAGCATCGTGCCGTTCCCCTGTCTGCACCTGAACCGCTGGACGGGGCAAAGTGTCCACCACGTAAAGCCCAGAAGTCACCCACGCAGGGTGCAGCGAAACAAGGACTGAGTTTGTTTATCCCATTTTTTCTATAGAGCTAAACCAATTCATACTCTTCAAGTGCCCGGTGCTGCATTTTCACCCCCTTCTGTGAGCAGCCACCAGCTTAGACACACGGATGCTCCGACATGGCAGACGGTAACAAATTCTCAGCGCTCATTGTAAAATCGACAACATTTCACAGTCACCTGGAAACATCATTTCACATCGACTGGAGCACAGCTTTGTACAGCAGAGCCCCTAAGCACCAAAGGGACATCACCTCTGCTGCATGCCTCCCTGATCACAGCGTGAGACAGCAATGGGGAATCCTGTTGCTCTTCTCCGATCACTGCGGAGCACAACCTACCTGCAACCGAATGAGAGAAACAAGAGAACAGGACTAAAAGGGGAAATTTGCAGCACCTGTGCCAGCCAGAAAAATGCATAACAGTCCTTGCTGAATTGAGTGCACTGCCCTGTTTTCTTGTTCAGTTGGATCAAAGCATCCCAGAAGCAGGCTGTTACAAAACAGGAGCAGGAAAGCTACATCAGACAACCCCACTTTCCAAGAGGGACTAACCTCAGCAGAGAGGAAGGAACACGAGAACTTTGCTGGCTTTTCCCATCCAGCACAGATGTACTTTATATTCTTCCCATCACAAAACCAATGCGTAAAGGAGAAGGAGCTCATAAAGCTACCAAAAGGAGCAATTACAAAATAAACCATTGGTCACATTCAGTTGACTAATTGAAAAATAAGGAAGTTTGAGACCAGGTACAAAGGGATTCTTAACAGCTGGAATGCACAAAATTTTAGATAATTTGTGTGTGTTTATGTTACATAGAGAGCTTAAAATGAAGCTGGATGGTACATGAGGAGAGCACGCAGTAAGCAACGCTTTGCGATGGTCCAGATACAAGAATAAACCTCAGCTTTCCCAAAGGATAAAGAAGAATTTATATTTAGGCTGATGTAACTGAACCTGCTTAGGTCCAGTTTTAAGAACTGAGCCGAACTTTAATCGCCCCAAAAATGCAGTTCTTTAGTAACTGACCATAGCAACACAGAAACACCCGCCACCACAGCAGTCCAGTGCTACCTGGCCACCAAGTCTGCTGGGCAAGCAAAGCAGCACCCAGAGGGGACGCAGCACTTCCAGCTGAGAAAGGACCCCGAGGAAGCAAGGGCAGGCACAGAGCATAACACACAGTTGGACGATAAGTCCCAGCCTTATCTTATCACAGCGGTATGAGGCGCATACGCTGACCTCTGTTTTTTTCAGCAGGACGCCTGTCAGTTGCTGCCCCATTTGCAGAGCATCACCGAGGGGCAAGGTAAACCAGTCCCGTCACCCCACCGCGTCACCAGCCGTAGCAACCCAAGTTGCAGAAAACAGTTATTCTTTCCCCCATTCATGACATTGGAAGGTATATACTTTGTCTACAATATTTTAAAGCTTTTGGAAACCAAAAGCATCAGAGGCAGTGCATTCAGATTCATTTTTTTAGTGTTATATGAAGAATTGAGGCTACATCCTTTAAAAGGCAATTCACTTCACTTCGTACAAAGGCCACTTCTTTCAGACATCAGCACTTCAAGCTCTATTACTCATCTGCTTCCTTCCTTACCTACAGGGTATGAAGTTCAGACAAAGGTATTTGACATTAAAATCAGTTGAGAAAAACATCCTAGCAAGTTTCCAAGTCTATTTGCTTTTCTTCGCATGATAAGCTTTACAATATTTCTTGCAAGTCTCTGCTTTGCGTGTTTTGTTCAAGACTTACCGATTATCCTAATAAAATAACGCCCAAAGCACATCAAAAGTCTTTTAATAGAGTGAAAATTAGAGCATCAGATCTATTACACCACCCAGCCTTTACCCTTCACTGGAGAAGCATTAGAGCCTTTGGACATCTCATTTCAACAAGAAGGTTATTTAGTTCTAGAGTTTGGAGTAAAGTATTTAATCGCTAAAGGATTTGCAAATTACACATGAATATGCATGTCGCACTTCTCACCATGACATAAATCCTATTGTATATTTATGAATGGATTGCTTTGCCTCCAGCTTCTACATGTATATAAACACAGGTGTTAATTTCAATTCCTTACCCCCTCCCTTCTTTTTAAGGAGTTGCTTAAACAAATTTGCATTTTTGGAATTTATTACCTACAGTGTATTTCTTGCCCCGCCCCCCCCTTTTTTTTTTTTTTAAAAACTCTGTAAACCTCCTTCTCCCACCAGGCAAAATGCTTACTTTATGAAAGGCTGTAAAGACCCTGTAAGCATAGCCCCAAGAGAAACAAGCAACAGAATTATATAGCTTATGCAAGAGAAAGTAGAGGCAACAATTGCTAGAAAAGGAGTGCTCTGAGCATCAGAATTGGGAACACAAAGGCATGAAATGCCAGGTCAACAGCGTGCCTTTCATCGACTGCAAAGACACTAGCTAAGGGGAAGTAAACCCTCCGTAAGCATCTAGCAAGCAACACAACTAATAAAATCTTATCGTAAAATCCTTAATTCATACTGACATAACTCCATTATTCTCTAGACCTTTCATCGGGTATCTAAGCTGGTCACGAAGCAGCTGGATCAAAGCCGCATTTCAGCCTGTCTTCAACAAAATATTTGGTACGAGGCACTGCTGTCATTCAGAGAGGCACTGCCATCAGCCCAGCTACTCCAGGGAAGTAATTCAAACAACAATGCCTTTAAAGGTCATTGTTAAAATGATTTAATTGAGGTTATTCCACCACAAATCTATTCTGTAATAAATCTGATTGTGAAGAAACACTTACCAACACACAGCGCTCCATCAGAAGCAAGTGTCAGACGCCGATTTCCAAGCAGAACAACCATGGGTGTGAAGTACCACTTGGGCTGTTCTCATTTTTGTTACTACACAGCAAAACCCCCCACATCAAGGAGTTAACTGCACCACCTGCCTTCCTCTTTCAAGGACCTGGAGTCACTTGCCTCTGTGGTGAAAATGGGAGCGGCGGTTGAGTCCCAGCCCCATCTTGCTGCCCTGCAGTGGGGAGCACAAGGGCTGTGGCAGCAGCCATGGAGACAGGATGGGCTGGGATATGGCTTGACACAAGACCAAGTAGTCCCCAAACAGTCACCGCCCGTCCACGCACCAAAACCAGGCTGTGAACTGTGGCACATGCAGCTGCAGTCGCGTCTTTCTCCAATAATCAAGAGATCTTTTCCCAATGGGAAGGAAGATCCAGCACAGCGCCTGATGCAAAGCCCATAGTGACCACACCAGAAAGGACCACCAGCCCATCCAAGCCACTGAAGACGCAAGACAACTTGTCAGAACTACCATCCAAAACTGCAGGAGCCCGTGTCTGGGAAGTAGAAAATAAGCCAGGAAGCACTATGGGTTGTTAGCTACAGGCTAGTGGACAAATAGAGTGTGAAGATGAGAAAATTCAACACAGAACATTTGCTTTAGGGCTAAGAGTGGTGCTTACAAAGGCTGTGTGAACACAAGCCTGAGTGGAGGACTCTGTGCGACCGGTTCAGTTGCAAATTTGTGTTTGCAAACTAAGATTTTTATCTATGCAACCCTTTTACAAATGGTTCCTTGGCTGCATACACCTCCCTTTCCACCCACACATTCTTCTCCTAAAAAGCAATCTCAAAAAGGAAGTGAGGATTATAAGAGATCAGGCAAGCAAACAACACGTGCTTTAAGAAAGTGTTTACATTCAGGTTATGCTTCCCTTAGCATCAAGCAGCGACCATGATGGTGGATACCTTCTAAACTGAATTACTAGTGAGCCAGTTGCGCGACAAACTATCAATGCCATGCATACAGAAACATACAACAGTCTATGAATAATTAACAGATGACATATGACTATATATGTACCTTTATTTGGAATAATAGACCTTATCAAATGAAAAGATATCACATTGCTATTTGACAGACTGGATTTAAGTTAGATCTGGAAGCTTAAGTTAAATCTGGAAGCTTTTACGTTCAAATTTAAAAAGCAAAAAATAGGAAAGGTAGGAAGTCCAAGATAACTTGCAAAGCCTTGGTGCCACAGAAAACCACGGGACATGGCAGCAGCCACAACATTTCACTTTCCTGCATATATTGGTTAAAATAAGACAGAATAACACTCACTGAGGACTGTAAGGAGATCGCTCTACCAGACAAATCTGCCCATGTCTAGAATATTGGAAAACTTACTTTGAGAACTAGCTGTTAAACAGCCTAAAGCCTTTTATGTATGTGTCCATGTAAGAATGAAACAGCCAGTGTCCCATCAAGGCAACAGACTGTTTAACTTCAATGCTTAGATCTTGCAGTGTTGCGTATAGTTACATAAGAAAAGACAAATTCCAAGTCTGGCTTACTGCCTGCCTGGTTGACAAGCTGTTTCGGTTAGCTGGATATAGAGATAACTTCAAGGAATTTCAGAAAAATTTAAACAAGTGGGTGAACTGACAACTGAAGTGGAGAGAGATCAGGTGCTGAGAAATGCTGAATAATATACTAAACAGAAGAGTTTAACCCTGCAGAGAACAAGGAGGTTAACACACACCACTAATCGCATATACCTGAGCATCATCACATACATGCTCCAAGACTAAAAGCCTGTTCAAAGTGCTGATTTGATTTCAAGGTTAACCATGCCAAAACTCTGCAGTACAAAATATTATTCACCTTGAGGATTACTTTAAAAAAAAAAAGAACCAAAACCAATTCAATACAAAAAGCTCATCTGGAACACTATATACAGTATAGGTCATCCTAATTTAGCCTTAATAAGCCTTACTGTTTAATCTTAAAAAACCTTCATTTTCATACCAAGTTCTCCCTTGAGAAAAGTTTCCATCCCTGCTACACAGGAATTCATTCAGGGTGACAGCAGTCAACGAAGCTGCGCCATTAGCATCACTCCACTAGTCACAGGGAGCATCTGGAAAAAACCCTAAAAAGGGGAAAAGCTGCAGCAGCGCCTTCCAAAGGAAGGTCGGTCTCCGGCTTGCCAAGCCCCTCTCTTCCCATCAAACCAGCAGAAGTCGCAAGCAGCAACCAGATGACCAAAGTCACGTCACTGCCTTCGGTGAAGTCCCGTCGGATGCTGAGGAACAGAAGTGGCACTGTGTGAAGGAAGGTTGGGGCTGAACAGCAAAAGCCTGTCCGAAGAGCTCTGCAACAATCCGACAGCTGTTGAAAACTAGAGCAGCATCACTAATTGAGCACGGGCCGTACCCTGCGTGCGCCGTTGCAGTAGAGCCGTCACACCTCCTCCGCCAGCCACGCCAGACGCAGAAGCGCAGCACGCACAGGCTGCCTCCGGAGCCCCCGGGGCAGCCCCACGGAGCGGGCAGCAGGCGTGCCCGAGATCTCCCCCCCGGGAAAGCAGCACTGGGGGGCAAACAGAGGTTTCGGCTTTGGAGCACCAGGAAACACCCACCTGGGTGCACTATCGCAATGCGGGCAAGGAGCAGCCCACCCTCCCTGGCCGCCCGGTCCCCACCAGCCCAGGACAGGACAGCAGCCACCCCCTCCCCAGGGTGCCACCTGCTTCCCCACTCCCACCCACGCACCTCTCGCCTCGAACTTCAGCGGCTGCGGAGAAAGCCAATTCTGCCAACCGAGTATGATAAAATCCACCTCCCAAAGGAGCCCAAATTTACCTCCCAACTGGCAGAGAAAGCCAATTCTACCAACCAAGTAGGATAAACTCCCATCACCAGCTTCTCTGCAGCCTGAATCAGGCTGGCTGACCCAGCACCACCCAAGAAGGGGCCACCAACCCGGGAGACTTTACAGGAAACAGACGGGATAATTTGCAGAGCTGCATCACGTGTGACTGTCACATACTTCCCATCATCATCCCCACCCAAATTCCCTTAGAGATCATTTGAATAAGCAACTCAAAAACACACTCTGTTAAAGAGCCCAACTACGAGAACTTCAGGCATCCAGGATGAAGCTGTCAGTGAGATGACTCTTCCCATTCACTCAGGGGTCAGATGCCACAGTCCAACAGATGGCTGCCACCAACCCACGGTGGCAACCTGCCTGAGCCCCTCGGAGGACATCCCACAGGATTCGGGTGCCGGGTGGCTTGGAAGCTGCATGGGCAAGGGGACAGCCCACACAGCTGGGCCACCAGCGTGCCTTCTAGCACTTGCAGACGCTCAGATGTCACACGAAATACAAAGCTGCGCCTGGCACAAGCAAAATTAACTGCAAAGTTATCCACAGCGCAGCTTTATGTAGCAGTTCTGGGGCTACCTACGTCTCCCTGCGCTGCTCTAAGAAGAGTATTTTGGCCACTGCTGTTCCTCTGCAGGCCACCTTCCCTGTGGCAGGGATGAAATAGCAGGGAGCCCTCTCCTTAGCAGGGGACTGCCCTTGTTCTGAGTACAAGGCTATTAAGGCAGTTTTAAGCCACGTATGAGAAATTTGCAAGTTTTTGCAGGGTCATTTAAGCAATAGTTTCACTTATATTTTAGTTCAAAATAGTTATGTGATCACCTCACACCTCAGCTCTGCGTAGAGCAGATATGAATGACTGCCTCTTGCAAATCGATACTGTTTATTGCGTGCTTTAAATCAATAAAGATTTCCTCCACAGAGTAAATTCTTCTAAAACAGTGATTAGGCATTTGAGGAGAACTAAATAGTTTCACTGAACAGTACCATTAGTCCTGAAACATCAGCTTGACATCCCAGCCAGAAAGCACTTTGTCAGAATTAATTAATCCCCACCGCACCTCTACGAGATTGAGAAAGCAATTCATCTGCTTTTTAAATGTGTTGGGTACTTATGTTGCAGAACATCGTGGCTGGGGTGGAAGCCGTAAGCACCAGCATCAACTGAGAACAAACCAAGCCAGCAGAACCCATCCAAAAGCATGAAGAAACAGAGAACACCGACAGCTGTAGGATTTGGCTCCTTTGCATCTTCCTGTTACACACCAAACCTCCTGTGACTATCCAGAGAGCCTTCCAGATGTCACTTGACTGGATGAGCGGCAGTGAAAAGCAGTTATTATTCTATTGGGAGCAGTTTTGTGTGTTGTTTGTTCAGCCAATTATCTATGCATGTAGCTTAAAAGGGAGGAGGAGGGGGAGGCGAGCAGCAACCTTAGGCTCTATGAACAAGAACTCTGGGTTTTATTTGAGCAGTTCAAGCTAAGTCTTCATTACCACAAGCAAAGCACGTAAGCTTACAGCACAGGTCTCCTGAATGGCAACCAGCCAGCACGTAAAGTATTTTTCTCCAAGGAAGTGGTCGATCTACGTAGCTCTCTTATATGCTTATGTAGCAGCACTTGTCTACATACCTCCACCTGACTTTGCCTATCTGCTGCCACCCTCCTCCATTTATTTTTTCAGTTACCATTTGCCCTGCTGGTGGGGGACTCAAGGCCAGCAGGTTCAGCCAGCCCCCGCACAGGGAGAACATCCATAAGGCTTTCCCAAGCCGCCTGGGTGATTCCTCCCCCTCTTTGAGAAGGGCTTGAAGTTCTCCCACACTTGTCACAACTGAGTGTCACGTCAAGCCCAGAACGTTTCAGTCCTGGCAGAAAGCGAGATCAGCAGAGTCTCCGTAGCACGTGCAGGAACGCCTCACGGGGCAGTGACGCTCCTTGGCATGCTGAGCAGAGGACAAGGCTAGCCTTGGCAGTGCGCGCTCACCTTCAGGAACACAGAATATGAATCAATCATTTACTAATGGATTCCTCCAGAAACTGAGACAAGCTCCCAGTCCAAAAAGGCAGCATACCAGGTCAGTGACAAGACCACCCTCAGCCACCTAGAGCACATCATTTCTTCAGGTGCAACTTATTTCATTAAACTTTTTTGGACAAGTCTTCCCATGTCTTCCAATAAATTTTCTGGCATAACCTAAATTAGATTCAGACACGGAAAAGTTTGCTGCAATCTCATCTCCCTGTCACTGTGCTAGCTCTGAAGACACCAGCGCGAATGACACCTCGAGGAGATACTCTGCCCTACTGCTGGTTTCACCTGGGCTCCAGCAAGTGAAAAACATCCACTCTCCCTGTAAAACTCTGTCAGAAATCACAGGGCAAAGCTAAGCACCTCCAGCGCTGGGAACACCTCCTCGGCCGGGCTGGCAACGAGCCCGACCAGGTCAAGCGCCCGGGTACAGTTTCACAAGTGCACCCTCAGCAGCATTCCCGGGCTGCCCCCAGAGCCAGCTCCACTCCCACACCGCCCAGCCTCACAGGCACACGCTACCTCAATCAACTCTTTCTGTAAAATAACCCCATTTTTTAATTTAAACCCATTATTTTATTTCTGTAAAATAACATTTTTTCAGCCAGAACAGGTTCTGGACTTTGCTCCCTGCAGTGATACAGAACTTGACGCCGGCAGCAGCTTAAGGTGCCCCATCGGCACCAGCACCCGCCCCAGGTGACCACCTCTCACCTGCCATACCCACATCTTCTGGGCTTCACCAGCCCCTTTTCTGCCATTCCACTGGATGGAGATCAAGGTAACTGCTTTGGTATGGAAATACATGGCCTGCATTGGGATGGAACTGTCGATCCCCTCACCAAGGAAGTTTTCGGTCCGCCGCAGTGGCACTAACTTCACAAGCCATCAGTCTTCGAGGCACAATTAAAAGACTGATCTCAAAAGCGAGATGACCTTGCCAGAGCAGAAGATGAAGCTCAACCTACATACTTCTAAACAATGTGATTTACAGAGACTTCTTCAAAAGCAATTCTGATCCTTTAAGACTCAGAATTCCCCAAAATGCATTAAAAAGCTGCTGAGCAGAACAAAGCTTCACGTTTTCCTCTCCCCCCCCCCCCCCCCCCCCCCCCCCACATTGCCTAGGGAAGTAAGATAAAGTAACACTTTTAGTAGTTCTAAAATCACTGCCAACATCCTCTGCCAGTACACACGTGTGCACACCACACCTTTAGCAGTGATGTCCTTGTTAAAAAGCATCATTCCTCTTGCTTCCAGCTACCCTTCCCAGTTGGAAGTGAGTTCACACAAGTGAGGAAGCACAGTGGCTCTGAAAGCAGTCCCTGCAGCCTCCGAAGCGATCAATACATCCTACCACAGGGTTTGTCTTGGGAGTCTCAGAAAAAAAACCCAACAAACAAAAATCCAACAAACCAAAAGAATACGAAACAATAAAGTTTGATTTTTCTTAACTGAAGAGGCCTGATAGATTTCAGCTCCAATCCACTTTCTTCCAGTTACAGGGGCAGCCCGTATTAACTCATCTTGGAAGACTCTTGATATTAATAAATTAAAAAAAAAAAAAGGCCAAGCATCACAACAGTCTTACTTGTCTTATATATCAGCACTAAGATAAACCAATTATTTTTCATTTACTGTGGAAAAAAAATTTGTCAGAACAGCACAAGTCCTATACACTCTGACACCTGTTCCCAGAGAGGGCACTTAGAGGACTATGAAGACTGCTTTTCTGTCACTCACTTCTGTGCTTGTCAAAAACTGTTATCAACGGCATCTAGGGGCACATGCTGAACTGCCTGTTCTTTATAAAATAATCAGCTATTTTGGGGAACGTAAACATGAGAAAGCAGCAGATTCACATACCTATGACAGGGTGTTTGGCAACAGCAGGCGTCAAACTAGCAGCCTTCAGCTGCAGGACCTACGCTGCTGACAGTGATGGAAGAAAAACCTAGGCACGAGAAGTGTTCCACCTCTGAGATTTTTTTCTCTCTTCTTCTTACCCTTACTGATTTTCATCAACAGAAAAGCACAGCTCCTTTTATTCTTGCTGCTTTTCATTGCCTCCCCTTCCTACAGCCCTTTTATTTTGGAGAACGCCCACGTTTAAGTTAGCTAAATTTAGCTTTATTCCTGTGCTACAGTTATGCTACAGGCAAATAATCCAAGTAGTGGACAGTTACATAAGAAATTTTAGCGTGATGCTCACATTTTTAAATCTTGGAGACCAAGTGTGCAGACCAGACTTGGGATGAAGAGCTTCAAGATCAGATTAATGCAGAGGAGACAAAATATTCCGCAGTATTCCAGATTAAGCCTATAAGACAGACCTAGAGAGGCATGGTTAGATGATCGTGCTCTCCATATGGCATGCCTAGCTTTTCTTCACTAAGATCCTCACACTCAGCAAGCCTGAGTCTTCCTGAGTAAACGGGTGGCCCTAACTATTTTAAACACATAAGGTCTCCTACATGTGACAACACATACATTGGCACATATTGGTCCTGAACCTCGGCAAATCTCTTCCCTAATTCTCTTTAGTAAAGCTCTACTTTGGAGGTTCAGCCTGGAAAAACCTCCATATGGAGGTGGAAGGGATTTCAGGGAGCAACTGAAAGCAATCCAGGTTTTCATTTAATAAACATCTCCAACCCTTTGCATCAAGAAGAACCTTCAAGAACCAAAGGGTCATCAACTCTGGCACTGCTGCCTCCCAAAACTGAAAACATCTGCTGCTGTTCAGTAGCTTCACCAAGCTTAAGCTAGAAGTGCTCCTATTTCAGTAGTTTTCACTCTCAACAAGAGTCCAGTAATTGGGGTAAAATGAGAAGTTCAGTCAGCTCCATCTAAAATAGCCTAGAAAAAACTGCTTACACCACCATGCCAGTAGGAAGAGTGTAAGAACATAAACATCAGAGAGTGGGACAGGTTATTAGGCATCTCCAAACCCTCAGTGCAATCAGGAAGCCTCTGGGTCAAAAGGCAAGGAGAAGTGGAAAAAAAGCCCCTACCCCCTTCTAAGATAGCTTGATGGAGAGCAGAGGTTCCCTTAAACCTGGCGTAAAGAACCCAAGGACAGCACGTCCACCAGAACCCAGGCACCCACCTCTAACCCTCATGTCTGGTGAAAGCAGGATCTCCTTCAGGGCACTCCGTTGGTGCAATTCCTGATTCACACCGATACTTAAGAACCAGCAGCAGCCGGTGCTAACATTTTGAGACCCCACTTTTATTTTCTGTTGGGTCATCAGGATAACAACTTGCAGTGCAGACGCACCCTCTGTGTTAAGAAGGCAACTGGGACAACTCTCTGGCATGTTTAACCAAATGGTATGCACTGGTGCACACATGAAAGATCACGCTTACTTTTAAAACCAGGAATGACAGATTTCTCCCCCTAGCTCAGTAAGGTTTGATTTCCCATTACACTGTATCGGAGTCCTGAATTATCTAATTTCAAACAAATTTACGAAAAAAAAATCAGCTACGTGAGCTTCCTTTTACACAAGGAAAAACACAGTAGTCCCCTTCCCCCTGACCTGGTCACTAGAACAGCCTTACGGCTTTTTCACCTGAAATTCTTGCTTACAAGGCACCTTGGTTCTTTTCTGTTACACCGTACCACGGGTACAGTAACACTTATGTTACAAAATTATTCACATTATTTAACCTTAGATGATTTCCCAAAATGCTCTTAACACCCCCAGGCTTCCCAGGACTGCCCTGAAGTCTAGTATACCCTTAAAAGGTACAAGACAGGAGTGCTCTGACCTGCAGCTGCTTCAATCAAGATTTCAGGCGCCTAAGCATCACTCCAGTCAGCTTTACGGGAGAGCGAGGTGCCACCAGGTGCTGGTGGCTCCCTGGTGGCAAAGTCCAACAAAGGCCAGCCAAGTCCCCTCTTACCAACAGCCCACCTGCAGGACTGGTGTCCTGCGTTACACTAGAGCTGGAAAACCACCAGCCCCATCACCTTCCCCAGCCCAGCTTTGGATTTCACACAGTCCAAGGCCGGCTGAGGTCCCCCCCAACTTGCACCCCCTGCCCGCCCCCAGCCATGCCCGCTTCCCTAGCAGCCTGTTAAACCCACCTCAGTTCCACCACCACAAACCTGACACACACTGCTGTCACAAAAAACAATGGGCAAGCCCATGCCCTGCAGCGAGATGGTATCTCGGCTCATGTTTATTTCCACTAAATTAAGCCAGAATGAAAGATTTAGGGAAGGTTTCAAAACCCATGCGTCCTATCTTTAGCTACCAGTCGCTGCTCCCTGAACAAAGTGGCCAGGTATTAAAAAGGCACAGACCTACTGACAAGCGCGAGCCCCAACACATACATCTTCCTCCACATCCCTCAAACTCGCAGTTTTACAGCCAAGTTTCCTGATATCTGTCGCTTTTCTCTGGGTAAAAGCCAGCAGGCGCAAGCACTGCACACAGAGCGCTGCAGCAAGCGCCCAAACCAACCTCGCAGCTGCAGCAGTTTTGAAGGTGACTCGTAAAAGGCTACGCTTCAAATATTTAAACTTAAAATATGCCGCTAAATTCCAACGAGCAGCGCATAAACCCAAGTTCGGTACTGCAGGGAGTAGTTATCTTTCGACTCGTGCTGATGAGAAACTCCCCATCAGCTGGTTTTCACACAGCAGTAATTAGTAAAAAGATAAACTTCTTCCCTGTATGTCAGAGCAGAGTTTCAACTCACACAAGCACATGGCCCCCAAGGTGATGAGTAAATGTTGTGTCACATAGCGCGGGACCAATAAACTCGTCAAAACCTTGAGGATTTTCAGGGGGAGTGTCCAACACAGCTCGTTGTCTTGGTAGCACTACTGGAAGATGACTCATTTGCAAAGCTCGTCAGGGCCATGTGTATTCAGGTGTATTTCTATGTGCACAACAAATATGTCATACGATACGACTTATCAGTATGTGCTTGAATATTCTCCCTTAACAGTGGGGAGCAGGTAATGTTTCTGCGACAGCTCAGCACACACACGTAAATAAGGCACCCGTTTAGTTGTTTCTGTCATTTTTGAGTCACTAGCCGAGGACAGATGAGAATCTTTATAAGCCAGAATCAGGCCTACTACATTTCTCACTCGTCTTCAGTCCCTGTGACAAAATAAAGATGCCAGGAAAGCATCCCCAATTTAAGCTTGTATCGGCTTAAAGACAGTTAAAAAACACACCTTGAAACAACCGTGTTTTAGCTCTTCCTGATCACATTACCAAACCAGAAGCCTCAAAACGAGTTCCAAACCCCCAGCCGGCAGCAGGTTACATTTGTGTACAGTACACACAAGGATTATTCCTGGAATGCAGAACACTCCTTGAAATCTTGTAAAACTGGACAATCATTCACTTCCACACTTAACAAAAAAAACATGAAAGCAGAACGGGAGAGAAGGCAAAGTACTGACATCCTGCCAACAATGGAAGCCCCTTCAAGGAACCCATCACTGGGGCAAAGGGAAGAAAGGAAAACAAGTTCAGGAATTACACTAGCTGCCCCATAACACGGGGAACGCTCCCTGTCAGACGGGGGAAGCGCGTAAAACTTATCAATGACAAACCGCCCCTTTGGATTGTTGGAATTCCCAGCTCACCAAGATAGATTTTTGAGTTGGTGTGTCCGGGAACTGCAGCTAACAGAGAACTAAACGTGAAATTTGGAGAATTCTGATTCCAACAGCGATGCGGGAGTTGAGCTCCCTGCACGCTCGAGCTACCACGTGCTGTCTTACCGTGACCGCCTCAAGCATGGGCTGGAACGTGCTGGGACAGAGCCACGCTTGGGAAACGGCCCGGGTCTCACACAGCAAGCTGTTTTCTGCTTCTCTTAAAGCGAGCAACGCGGGCAGAGGGCTGCTCGGAGCAGGCAGGAGCGAGAGGAGACCCGTGGGCAGCAGGAGGGAGATGGGAGCGATCCGAAACCCACCCTGAAGCCAGCGACATCGGCAATGGCCACGCTCGCCGAGGCCGCCGTGCTGCGTGGGGAGGTGGGCAGGACACGGCCCACCCGCACCCCTTTCACCCCGCACCGGGGGTCCCTCCCTGCTCCATGGAGCCACCCAGGTGGGGTGACCCGGGGTCCCGCCAGCGCCGCGATGGCAGCACCCGTGCCAGGTGTGCTATGGGCGGCACAGGGCGCGCAGCCGCCAGATGTCTGGGGACGGAGCGGAGGTGCGGGCAGGAGGTGCCACGCACAGACCGACCACCACCACCCCCTCGCTGGTCCCACCGCCACCCCCCGGCCTCCCGGGCAGGTGCCCAGCGCCTCGCCAGGGCGGCGGGCGAGGAAACCCCGCGCCTCCCTCCCTCCCGCCCGGGCCGAGGGGCGGCGGCGGTCACCCACCGGGCACACCGGCAGCGCGGAGAGGCCGCGCCGGG